>VZTI01000620.1:721499-738705 GCA_013397865.1 Struthidea cinerea | reverse complement strand
CCCCAAAAAAAGCTCCCAAAGCTGGACCATTAAGTTTGTTCTTAAATTCTTGAGAGAGGTGTTTCTATTCATACCATAAGACCAAGTTACTTGTAAGCAAAAGGAAGAAATCCAACGCACACTGTTCTTTGTTATTATCAAGAAGGTCAGGTTCTTCCTTGAACTGCCTAGAAAAATGCCTGGTGAAAACAGTACTTTCAATCCAACCAGATCCTGACATCAGCAGACTGGGGAGCATGGGGCATCAGCACAAACCTCACAGAGCCATTGCTTGTCTGGTCAAGGCGCTCTGAATTTCTGGTTGCTGATTGCCTTGCAGGGGTAGCACAGGTGACATGAAACATCATTCTCACACGCATTTAGTATTTTTAACCAGGAAAAAAGCACCAGGTTTTATTGGAAATGCAAAGGCAAGAGGTAAAGGGGAAAGACTGAGTGAAGCAATTAGACATTTAGGAAAACAAAAGTGTTTAAAATGGTCTCTGACAGCACCATTATTGTCTTGATGATGTGCTAGAGGTAACCAGGGTTCTTGCAGAACCACAGTGCAGTGGTATGACAAGCAGGATGCCAAGAACACTCTACCTTGTGAGATATTCTGGTACTGGGAATTCAGGGAAGATAAAAACTGTGTCATAAGGTTAACTTGGCATCTGGTCATTTCTTCTCAGCTTTTCTTTTAACTCTAAAGAGATTAGTACTCCTACCAGAACATACAAAATCCTCAAATATTTCCTTTGATAAGTGTGTTGCTGATCCTTGAATGTCCTGGGAGATTTTTCTCTCAATGCAGGGAGGCACATATGACATCCAAAATTTCTAAAGCCACAACTGGGAATCCGGTTATTTCATTTGCCACCTGGAGGGTCAAATACACAAACCCCAGAGCAGAACTAAGCACTGGTAAGAGTGATGAGACCACAAACTGTCAGATAAGTCAGACAAAATTTCAGAGAGTGCTACACACTCCTGTGCCAGACATAAATCAGATGAAAAACTGTTCCATTTAGTTTCTTACAGGCAAGAAATCCTAAACCACAGTGGTCTATTCAAAAAAATTCTGGTATCTCATGCTGAGAACTGAATTACGGAGAGCTATGTGAAGCTAGACTAGAAATTTTTACAGTCTTGTTTGTAAAGACAACAGAAACTACGTCAGAGTTTGCAATATAGAGAATAATGCAGAGCATTATGAAGTTTACCAAATGAACAGATAGATGTAAATTACATCCATGTTACCCACATTAACAGAAGTATATTTGTAGTAGATTCTATTCTTGTAGAACTACTATAATTAAATGAAGTTGAATTCTATTCATAATGGTTTGTGTGGCTCTTTCTACTTTCTACTGAACGTTCCTCGGACTTTATCCTTCAGTCCCATCAATTACAAAAATCCTGTGGATTTTAACTGTCCTTATCACCTAACAGAGGGATCTGGCAACTGTCAGGAAATACAGTTTCACCTGCTTACATGTTCAACCAGCTCTATGTAGATGAAAAGACATTGTAAATTAGCAGCAGTATTCTCCTAAAGAGCCAGGATGGCAGCCTGAATAATGATCTCATACTCAGTATTAGCAAGACGTAAACCCCTCCAACGAGAGTCTAAAAAGCACCATTCTCTAATTATCTTATTGCTTTGGTGGGGGAACAGCTCCAGCACGCTGAGCACAGCAGCAATAGGGGTTTTGTGTTCAGGCTGCAGTAACAGCCCTGATGCTGGAACAGCCCAGTTTTCCTGTCTGCCACCTGTGGAACACATGTGCACCCACCAGCTAATTGACTTTAAGATTCAGACTCACCTCACCTTCCAGTCTTTCTTCTGCACTACGAAACTGCTACTCAAAATTAAGATTTCCTAACCAGATATTCCCTCCCTGCTGAAGCTTCAGCAAATAGAAGCTGCTCTTTGCTCAGACAGGCTTCCTTCTAAACATGTTACACTCATGATCTCTGCCTAGGTGACATTCTGTACCTCAGGCTAGCTGAAGTAGTGGCAGCAGTAAACTTTGCATAAAACAGGTTTTCCCAATTCTTTTATAACTCTTAGACAATGTTACCTTTGCCAGGCTAACTTTTAGGACTGAAGATACTGCAGATATCATTACCCCACAGGATGCAGATCTAGCAAAAAATCCCTTGTCCTGCATCCTACATCACTCCTGCCTAATTAGACAGAGTCTGTGTTGAGACTCTAAAGACACTGCTGTCATTCTGCCTTGTGCTGGTACAAGATGTGCCAAAATATCCCCCGCCTCACAGCAGGACACCACCTGGTTTGGCCCCCTGCCCTTTGTGGTAACTGCGGGGCACTTCTGTGGGACAGGTAGATGTTAAACAAGAGAACAACGACAGCACAACCTGCAGGGACAGCTGCTCTATAGAGAAAGAGACTAATAGGTAAAGAGATACTGTTTTCAATAATCTACCACTTAAGATCCCCCTGCTTTAGACAACACATTATTAGAGACCAGGCCTGTATTTCAAATTAAGACTTAACAGGAAAATTTGCTCTTCTCCTTTCCTGTGGTACTTTTGCTCTGTCTCTAAATGGTCCAGAATAAATTAGCTGACAAGAGCTGAATCATGAATCAACCTAGGATTTAAAAACAAAACCAGCCAGCCAGCTTTTAGAAAGCAACAATGCTCCTTTTAACAGATTTGTGATGTTTTATTAAGCATCCCTGGGGCTTATTAGGAAATGTAGTTGTTTTCATCCTAAAGTGAGTGAAGTTTTCACACAACAGAGCATTTGAGGAGCACTAAAATGTGAATCAGGAAACTGGGAAAAATGAAAACCTCCCCTAAAAGGATGGGCTTTGTTCTAATATACTTTCAGTATATAGACAGAATATTGATTTCTTAAGCCAGAGTAAAGTGTGATCTGATATCAGACTTCTGGAGGAAGGAGACATTTCATTCATTCCTGCTCCCCTGTGACACAACCCCAAGGCTGTATGTAAGTGAGCTTCTCAAGGAGGTGGTTATTTTCCCTTGCCTCATGGGAAGGGTAGAAAAAATGCTCAGTGGGACTATCCCCCATGCTTTTCCCACTTCTCTTACCCCCCTTACAAATGTATTTCTGGAATGGAGTTTTCCTTGCTGAAGCTGTTATTGAGGGAAGATACATTAGAAATAACAGGCACTTATTACCATAGGACAGCAAAATTAGACAAAAATTAATAAAAAGGTGCAGTTTATCCTGCATGTAACTGCATCCACTGCACACAGGTACCATGTCTACCCAGAGAGCATTTGCTCACTCTCCCAAGACAAAAGAATTAATTAAGGATTGTCAAAAAAACAAACAACAACAACAAAACAAAAAAGCAGAAAAAAAAAAACAAAAAAAACAAACAAACAAAAAAAACCACACATTACAGTATGGAGGGACATGCCATTTATTTTTGCTAACTCTAGCCCCACAGCTGCTTCTGACAAATACAGCACCTCCAAAACTGAGCCTCCCTGAGGGACATTAGTTCAGAGCCACAGGAATTATCGTGAAGCCACTGCAATCAGTGACGTTTGCAGTTATCACAGGCACAGTGCCTGCCATGGGCATCCTCCTGAGCCCAGCAAGACCACAGTTCATCTGCACTCCAAAATGCTTTTGCTTCATCTCTCCCCCATCTTCCTGGGAAGGAGGAGAAGCATCCTGCTCCCTAGAGACAAAGCTGAAAGGAAGCAAGATGAAGGGAGAGGAATTATCTTCTTTTCTTCAATGGCTCTGTCATCAAATTGCCTGATGCAAGAAATTTCTCCCACGGCTGAACCATTATGTTTACTTAGCTGGAAGCCAGGACATGGAACAACTTCGTGACTCAGCAGCAGAGGCAACATTTTCCACGTGCACTGACTGCACTGGTACAGGAACCACAGCATTGCCTCACACTGCTTGAGGGATAGAGCCTCCACCTACTCCTGGCAGGAAATTCTTTGCCAGCAGAGAAATGTTGTTTGCACTACACATATTTACTAGCATGGGTGTATTTAGGATAGGAATAGACTGTATTTTCATACTGATAAGGAAATTCCTAACAAGAGTAGCCTAATGCATCCTGGTGTGGTGGCTGTAATTAATTTTGCCACTTAAGAAGCTGAGATACATCATCTCCTGAGAAGGCACCAATCCCTGCTTGAACCAAAGCTGCATGAGGCACAGCAGCCTAGCTGGAAACGCCGCAGGAACAGGATTAATGGCATTACTGACTCTTCCCCATGCTTCAGGAAGCCACGGTTTCCACCTCCCAGCTCAGTGTAGATCACAGCATGGTGAACCTAAATCCAGTGCACACAGCTTTGACACTCAAATACAAAGAGGCACATTTCATGTATGTGCTGCTTAAAGCACACAAGTCCTATGTATGCTGAGTTCATTCACATGGGGTTCTGAAGTAAAATTCAAAATTAAGGTGGCATCAGCAGATAGCTGTAGGTGCTAAAAAGCTAGAAGCAGAGAAATTCTTCAGCCTTTTCTCAATATTCTGTGAGCAGACTGTCTTTCTTATGTAAACTATTTTAATCAAGATCACAGTTTCATAACTTCTTGCACCTGCAGGCTGTTTTGCAAGATTGTTATGGCTTTGACTTTGAAAATATTTTGGAATAGGTATCTTAGGACTTGGCCAATCCTCTCAAGGGGTGGATGGCCAAGGAACCAGTTACTTATTGCCACTCAACACACTTTTTGCGATCTATCCTATATAGTAGTCAGAAAATTATTAAAGAAAAGCTTCGGCTTCCACTGTTCATGAGCCTGGACTCTGTGTCGTTTTCTTTATGCACCTCAGATGTAACAGTGACAGATAGCCACCAAAATATGGCCCACATCCACAGCTATTTTTCTCTTTTCTGAGGCCCACAGGAAAGTACGCAAGCCAACGATGGAGGAAGAAGGGGAAGGGCTGCCCACATTAATTTTAATAAAATGGCAGAAAGACATAAAAATGCACAAATATAAAGCTTAACATAATAAGACTGTAGTGGCCAGCTTGGTTTCTCCTCCCGCTCTCACTTAAGCATGCTGCTTGCGGAATGCCATGAGCAGGAGCAAGAAAAACCAGCTTCACTTCCGAGCAAAGTGTTTGCAGAGGGCACACGCCCAGGTGAGCAAACTGAGTGTCAGCAGGCACTGAAGCACCAGGAAATGCTTGTTGCACAAAATCAACAAATTTGTAAGGTGAGAAAGAACAAGTCAAGACACTGAAGTCAAGTGGCAAGAAAGGAAAACCAAAGCACACTTGTTGAATGTGATCTCAGTTAACTGCACACGAATTAGACTGAGTGAGAGCTCTGGTCAGTAATACAATGCAAATAGTAAGCAGATTATTTGGTTAAGAGCAATCTTCAAAGACCTTTAGATGTAAGAGCTGGAAGATTTATGAACTGGGAAGTTATGTATTGCATTAAAGAAAGGATCATGTATGAGTGACAGCAACACTGTTTGAAGAGTCATTTAAAGCACATACAAATTGGTATCAGTGCACTGGAGTGAATAGAGCCTGAGAGAAAAGCTGAAAATAAGATTCCTTAAGTCTACTTCTTTCTAACTAGTGTAGTATGAGTGTGTTTGACTTCAGAGTAATGAGAAAAACTCAGATTTGTTAATCAAACAAACCCAGTGGATTCAGAAGCAGTTCATTTTTTAGGCTGGGCACAATTCCATCTGTCTGGAAATGTCTTGGCAGAGCTGTCGTGTACCTACCTACAGAACTGCAGATCTCTCTCCAACCACAGTCAATGCCTGCGAGCTATATCTAATTTCTACAATTACTGTAATAATATTTCAAGCCCAAAATCATGAGTGTTTAAAGACTAAAGCAATAACGTTAAAGCTCATTAAGTCTACGAAGCAGACCTTGCTGTGTAAGAAAGCAGTAAATTAACTTGCCTGATTGTACAAATAAGGCAGCTAGGACTAAGCTCAGCACTGAGAGCCTGAGCATTCATTAAACATTGCCCCTTCTACAAGTCTCCCTCCTCTTGTTCTTCAGCCCTGATAAAAAGCATTAAGTAACACCAAAAGAAGCACTTTTAAAAAAATAAATTACATTTTCTGTTTCCTTGCTGTAGAAATTTAGGCTCATGCAGCTGTGCAGTCAGGTTACAATCCTCAAGAACAGGGAACAGCACTGTCCAGAGAAAGCTCCCTACAGAGACACTGCTGGCTGCCACCCCAACAGGCTTGGCTTATTTTTCAAGTGCACTACACTGGGAAAAAGGCAGTGGCCATTCGGGCAGGGTATCAGGTGCAGAACAGACCAGAGGTGGAGAGAACACCAGGCAGCTCACTTGTGAACACAAACCCATGCTCCCTAGAGATCCTACAAAACAATGAACGAATTTAACCCCATCAGAGATGCTTTGGAATAAACAAATATTTAATAATCTTTTCTGTATTAAGAGAAGATTCAGGGGAATCTGTCTTGTTTAAGCTAATTTATTTACAAACAGGAGGCAAGGAGTGGGAAGAATGACATAATAGGGTGGCAACCTATGTCTTTTGTTTTGATCATCACTGGGTAAACATGGTTTACCTTCCTGGCTGAGCATTTAGCTAGTGGAAAAGACACTTCCTGGGGCAAGAATGGAAAGAAAATTCAATGAGTCAGTTTGCCAAATCAAAGAAACCAAACAGATCTGAACCAAAGAATGAATGAAGGAAATATATTTCTGCTATTGTTAAGCAAATAGCATCTGTGCAATGTTAAATCAGTCATGAAAATATGAGTTAGGGCTTGAGTCATCTATGGCCCACAGCTTAGTCACAGTGTGTATGAAGGCAGCAATTCATTCAGCACTGAACTTTACCTTAATTTGTTTTAAGTTAATCCCTGTGTCGCTATACTTTCTGTGATGAAATGGAAAGAGAAGCAGTGAACTGAGGTCTAGAAGAGAATGGATTTATACACAGTTGTAAAACAAGTTTTTGTATCCACCGAACACGTTTTGCTTAATACCTGCATAAATTATGAATAAATTGTGACTCACTGTTATGAAATTTAACTAAAACAAATTGAAGAAAGCTAATAAATTCTTTACTTCTAAAAATTTGTTGCACTGTTTCCCCACATTAAAATAGACATGGCACTTTGGGAGCAAGAAATCAGTTCTTGGCACTGAATTCTTTTAGAAATTGAAATCAAGTACAATATTACCAAGATTCCTAATTCTTCTTTCTAACCATTAGCATTTCTTTACAGTACCAACACAGTTTAGGAGAAGTCAAATTGACACGTATTGTGTTATGACATGATTGCATTTGATACCAGGATACACAGGAATTAAGTAGCCCACACAGGACACCCAAAAAGCCCCTCTCATGTCCATGACTGGTCAGATATGGCCACAACATTTTTTCATGCTTCTTAAGTTCCCTGTCTGCTCTTCCCTGGGACTTGAGGCTGCAGCCACCATCACGTGTTATGAGATCCCTGGGGCAGTGGCCTTCACTGCAGCACAGTTACAGGAAGCTTCCTCTGACATGAAGTAGAAAATGCATGGTAGAACAACTGGGCTATTTTCATTACTTAACAAGACTCCCTCACTAAAAAGTATCTGTTTCTTTTAACTGCAGCGATTGACTGAAATATCAGCAGGTTTATTTGATATTTTTCCCAGCAGAATTTTCTCACCAAAAAACCAGCAGCAGATACATTGCAAAGAAACGGATGAGGGTTCTTCAAACACACAATAGAAATCTATTTGTATCTTCAAATTCAAATGTTTTCACTAATTTTCTGAACTAAGAGTACTCCAAAGGAAGTGCCTTCACTTCATCAAACATTTAATTTTGCAGGAAAACTCATGACTCATCTGAGGTTTAGTCCACTTGAAAAATTCTGTCATTGACTTTGCTTTCTTCATGAACAAACCAAAATGAAATTCTATCTAAGCTCTGCAAGAGGGCTGCAGGAAGACTGCTGAGGAACTGCTGCAGAGTCAGAGAAGAGGGAAGTAGCACCTAGAAAAGGAGCCATTTGGGAAGGCATCCACCAAGCCAGTGAAACCCACTCTGGGCTTGGGGAGAAAGGAACACAGACCTGGTGTGTGAGTGCCTTGAATGAGGAAGGGTGAGTGTGGTGTCTGTCTGTAGGAGATGAGAAACCCAGTCCTCCATTATTTCAGCCTGGTTTGATGCCAAGTTTGCTTTTCTGCCACAACAGTGAGGTGCAGCAACACTCATTTTCCACTATTTTTGATAATGACTTTCTATTTGATTTAACAAAGCAACTGGATTTTCATTTTAATGAAAAGAGCTAAGTTTGATCTCTGTGCATACCAAAGGTATCTAATCATATATTATATGAATTCCCTCTATAGAGGTGTGAGAAGTCTTTAGGAGATTCCCCTGTACAAGGTAGGGGTGGAGGTCAGGAGGGTTTGTGCATTTTGGACTAGGTAATCTTTAAAGGTCCCTTCTAATTCAAACCGTGACTCTATTCTGTGAGCTCTCTTATCTCTTCTGACCTAATCATTCCAGTCCCTCTCTATAAGCAACAGAGAGAAATAGGCATTTCCAGGGCATGACTCACCTCATCTTCATAGGAACATTTTAAAAAGGTCAGAGGAGCCCTTGTCTGGTAGCATTCATTTTTCTCCACTGACTGTGAAGGGGATGAAGCATGACTACCTCAAAGGCAGGCATGCAAAACATGAGCAAATGCGTCTTACTTCTCATTTCCAGCATAAAATGGGCTGTTCACAAGGACACTTCTGAGCAAGGACAAGAAACCTTCCAGAGAATATAAACAGCTTAATCAGAGAGTGGGATGAGCGTGGAGTGTTGCCTTGTTTTGTTTTCCATTAAATACAATGGTACAATGTTTTTCACTACCAACAGCAAATAGAGCTAACAGGTCTGTTAAATCTTTCATGAAATGCATCAGTGTGTTTCTCCAGAGTATATGCCTCAAAATGAACATGGTTTGAAAGTTTACGTATATAAGAATATCAGTTTCCAAAATTCTTGTGGCAGGCAGGAAGAAAACCCACAAAAATCCAGTTAGAAAATGTAATCTCACAGGTTACAGAGCTGTCTTTCTGAAGTCTGGGTTGTGCAGCAGCTATCAGAGCCCTGAGGATCCCTTTCAGTGGGGCAGAGGAAGTAGTGGAATATATGGACTCTTCTCTCTGCTTCCCAAGGTGAGATTTGCAACATAATGTCTATCCAGAACAGCTCAAAGTAACAGGACAGGGCCTGTGGGGAGCAGCCATACATTTTTATGACTGAGGAGCAGAGTTAGATCAGCGAAAAAAGAGCTGGGCTCTGCTGTTGGATCTCCTTAGGACCCCAATGAATGCAACGAGCTCTTTCAGCAAAAACCTGTATGGACTGTCTGCCAGCAGCACACACAGGATCAGCATCCTTTTCCACACACTGCGTGACAAAGAGAAGCGGCAGATTCCTCTGAAAATACTGTTCATCAGACCAGAGGAACATCTGGGATGGTTTTTGTTGCCATTTTAAAACTCTGCCCTTGCCGTGTAGCCGATCCAGTGCCCCAGAGGGATGTTTCCTGAGGGAAGGGCATGCAGCTGAAGCTGCCAGTGCTGCACAGACTGTCTGGCTTCTGTCTACTTTGCACAAAAAGCAATCACAGCTCTTTGGCAGCCCAATCTCCAACAGCAGTCAGAGAGCAGCAGCTGGGGACAGGGCTGGAGGAGTGAAGTTCAAAGCTGCACAAGGGGTCACTGTGTGGGAAGTGCTCCAAACTAGAAGGAACTGGATGCAATTGCTAAAGATTACTTTATAGAACATGTCAGAAGATATCAGATGTGCATTGCAGAAATACCTTATGAGACCTGAGGTTTCGACCTGTCTTTGTCAGCAATCTGAAATTTTCAAACATAAATGACATCTAATATACACTATACTATAATACGTTTTGATTACTATGAGAAAAGGATCACAAGTTTTCTCATCTATGCTTCCGGCCGGGATCTGCCAAGGCAATTCCATAACATAATAGTAGTGGGTGCTGTACAAACAGCAGGAAGATACAGAAGCTCTCAAGAAGCAGCTCCTACTCCAGCACAGACACACCCTTAACCATGTCTCTTCACTACAGGTTCCCTTTGTTACCATAACATACATCCCATACACTTCTCCCTCTTTCCAGCTAGATGTGCAATTCTGGTGGCACCAGAAGCAGAAGAGTTCTAGAATCTGGAAGTGAACTTCCAGACTGTTTGCCATCCTAGGGCTACTCTTCCAAATTTCTGGGCTTCCAATTTGCTGGGCACAGGCAGCATACTACTGGGACACCAGCTTTTAGGTGAAATGGCAAAAGAGAAATTATTCACGAGAAAGACTGCATGGAGCTGCATTCACAGGATATTAATCACAACTTGACCTTTCTGCAGCATCTTTCTGCCTCCTTTTGGCCAAGATTTACTGCAGCTATCTGCATAGTAAGTGTGTCAGCCTTTTCATTGCATTTGCAATACATACAGCTTATGCCACTTGAAATTATACAAAAAATTTATCAATATGTGGGGGTCAAACTACTCAGTGGTCAGGGTTTGAGATAGAAAGCACAGTGGATGCACACTTCCAGTAGGGAATCTACACAAATCTTGCAGAACAGAGTAAGTCATCTCTGAGATGGTCAGTGTACACAGAGAAGGCAGCCAAAATCAGCCAGCACAGAAGGGATGCTGGCCCCATGTCCTCACCTGGAAAGAACACCTCCAAGATGCCAGGGACACAGTCAGGAGCTGCTAATAGTGGTGTCTCTTGCCACTAGTGCTGCCTCTTGCTACCCCACAGCAGTCATCCCATCACAACCTGACTGTAAAGCCAACCTCATCATTTACCAGTACGGGTTTAAGAGCTAAGGATATATTTATGGAAGCCTGGTTAATAATTTTCAGTGTGAATAGAGCTACATTTTTTCCGGTGATCAAATGCTAGATACCCATGTTCCACAGCTGAGCATTTCTCCTTACATATCATGTGCAGCAGCTATAGTTTAATAGATGCCTTCAGGAAGTACATAGGAGCAATAAGGACACAAGTTTTAGCTTGGGACTATTGAAAGGTTAATAAGATTTATCTATTCAATCACTGACTCACTCAGAGCACAGAGATTTAGGTAGGTTTTGTTATTTTCCCCACACCAGTCAGCGTAGCAGCTTGCTGTTGCACACAGCTCATGCTCTCAGCCTAGCAGGCGCTCTCAAAAGGATTCATAAATGCACCTTGCTGGGAGCAGATTACCTTATATTCCAAGATACTCTGGAAAAAAATGCCTCCTTACATGATAAATTGAGATGGCTAAGGAAGAGAAAAAGACTGATTTTTTGGTGATTTATTCCAATAATAGATCAAGTGATCTTTCCAGTCTGTTGGTTTTGGAACACCACTCCCCAGTGGATACTGCCCTGTGTTCCTACATGCAGCCTTTTGGGGACAGGCAATCATTTGCGTCCCCTCAGAGACTGCTGGGGAAAAACCTGTCAGGACTAGAAATCTGTTAGTTTATGACAGAAGAATAAGCCTCCCCAATTTTAAAAAAGCCCATGGTTTTGACTCGAAGTCTTTAATCTTTCCTTTATGATTACTGCAAACCAGCAAGCTCAAACACACTTTTCATCTCTAATTTAAAGCCCCTAAAGGATGTGTTGAGAAACCAGAGTAAATAACCACGAATAAAAAAGAGGTCTTAATAAAAACACTTTCTGATCATCCCAAGTAAATATTCTATAGTAACTCCTACATTTACCACTTGTGAATATCTGTAATATTCCAGCCCTCAGCAATTAAGCTTGTGTGTGTGTGCACAAGCCCCCTAAGCAACTATTGCTTTAGTGTGAATGATATTCCTGGAATTCTTCAGGAAACAAAACAAAACCTGTACATCACGAAGTCTTAGGCACAGCTTTTGGTACTACATCAGACTTTCAACTGTTCAACACCTTAAAAATGTGTCAATTTTTATTCTGCTCACTTGGCAATATGAAAAGGTTTTAAAAGCACACAACCACAGATCCTGTTTTCCACAGGATTTCTGTTCCATTCAACAGTCAGGAAACTTGATGGCAAGGCAGCTAATGGCAAGACAGCTGCCCAAAATTTCTTCCAAGTTCCACCATTCAGCATATAGCCCATGTCTCCTTAGGGGCACACTTTCTCACACCTGAATACAGAATTAATAGAAGATTTGAGCTTCTATATCATACTTGTACACATGTATCCAAGTACCTTACAAACACTGATCTCTAGATATGGCATTTTTGATATATCAATGCTTAGTTAGAAAATAAAATTCTATAAGTTAATGACATGACAGGAAGGGAAACACTTTGGCAGTCAAAATATCTTGATGGCTGGACAGTTCAGTTACCAACAGCCTGATTTTTCAAGTTTAGTGAGTATCCATAATCCCATATAATTTCCAAGAAACTCATGGACACCCAGAAACTTTGAGTGTCAGGCCCTGAAGTACAAAATTCTTCACCTTGTTACATTGAACAGAAATCCTTCACTCATCCACTTCTTTCCTTTTAAAGACTTCTCCCTCCAAAAAGCCAAAAACTTGCTTTTTCAATGGGAAAACCCCCCATATTTATCCATGACACATTTTTTATATATGCACACATATACACAGCAGTGCAGAACTGTAGAGCAATGACTGTATTTGACAAAAAGTGGTAGTGACATAGGAAAACTGATAAACTGGAAAACCAGCTACAAGTAACAAGATTATGTTTCCATGTTCCTATTCAACAGAACATTTAAAATCAACTGGAAATCTGAAACTCCTCTCCACGATGTACATTTAAAAGCATCAGCACTATTCCAAAGCTAGTAATTTCGACCCAGAAGGATAGCAAGGGACACTGAAAAGTCTGTCACAGAAGCTAAATGTCCTTTCCAGCTGTGAGACAGCATCTTCTTAGAAGTCACGATGGGATACATAAGAAAAGCTTATAGAAATATGTAAAATTTTAAAAAGATGCAAAAAAACCAACATAAAGTTGAAGCAAAGTTAGAGAGAATGTTCTCAAGGCTGTATAATGCACAAGAAGAAGCAGTAAAATCCAGGTAAAGCCTACATTACAGTTTGAAACTGCTGTTTGAAAGCTGAAAGTATAACCTGCTAAACATAACTAACATAGCTGTGTCTTTGCCCCACATGATTTATTGAATGAGAAGCACAGCCTTGTAAAGAACACACCTCAGGCTATTAAAAGCTCATCAAAAGAATAAAATATCCTCCTCCAGTGTGAGAGGACTGTACTGGGAAACAAATCATTGAAGCTTCTCAACTGCTTCAAACTTAACTCAAAAATCTACAGACCAACCCCAAAAGAGCAGAGGCTAACCTGACCCCTTTATCAACCTAAAATCTCTCTGTAGGGGTAATTCAGGGTTAAATACTTGCTGATAATAATATCTGAAGACAACATTGCCTTCAGTACTTTAATCCATTACTGAGAAAACTGCCAGATATTTCTGAAATCATAGATTAGATCACCCTTAGAAAGGGCAGTTACTTCTCTTAAATAATGAGTCCCAGAAATGCAAAGCCATGTTTTAGCAAATGGATTCAGATTCTCAGCCTCTCCCTCCACTCCTTCATCTCCTCTATTTATAAATAAACTACCTGTAGCATTACTGAACAGTCTCTTAAAAAGAGAAGCACAGCACATTACGAAACAATTCAGAATGGCAGATGGAAGAACTTTCTGGTTGAACCCAGCATTGTTTAGCAGCCTGTTTGACGGCACAGTTCTGCAGTGCAGCTGTGCCAGCCCATAGGTCAAACACAGCATGAACTCAGACATCCACAGAGAGACCACAGGATGCTGAGCTGTTTGCACACAGTATCCTCAGTAAGGTCCCCTGACATAAGGAAACGTGGTGTTCAAGCAGGGAACACCACTCCATTAACAACAACAACAAAATTTTAAGCTTTCCTTGAATTAAATTAGAGCTTGAGCACTTTTTTTTGGTGTGTAACAGGGAAAAGGGCTTCAGGTTGAACGGTGCTTTTCTATGGAAAAAATCAACCTTTAGAACATGGAATTTTCCAACCAAGACATGATTAACTTTGATGTATTCTGGCTAAGTTACTCAATAGAATTTGGCAAACTAATAAACAGACTCACTTTATAGAAGTGACTTCATTTCTCAACATTCCAGTTTTCCTTTCTCAAGGAGAATTTTGCCATCAGAGTTGCAGAGCTGTCAAATCTCACCTGTAAGATTCACTCAACTCCCAGCTTAAGCTCCTTTATTGCTCAGTCTCCCTCACAGCAATCCAAGTGCTTTTCCCCACTTGTGAACAAACACATCTGGTCAGCTCACCACACATCTGGCAGATGAGATAAGAGAGAAGGATAAAATCTGCTGTGTGGCACCACACCTTAACCTCTGTGCTGGTTGTAGCCCACCAGGGAGCCCAATGCCCAGGTGCAGTTTCCCTGTGCAGACCCAACCCTTCCAAACAACCCGAAGGGCACGGGAAGCACCCATCCCACAGCTCAGGGCAGAAGTGTTCCCATGACACAGCAAGGGGTACAAGCCTGCTCATCAGAGGAAGAGAAACAACAGGTTTGGAGATGGTGTGGGTCAAGGATGTTAACATGCCCACATGTTAACAAAATCTGATTTGTTTCACCAGGCCAGACTAGAATCTCCCTGGGATTCTTGGCAGATAAAGGAGAGGCTGTCTCTGTCTAATCACTGAGGAGTTATATGGGAGATGATCTCACATGTGGGATGCTCTACTCAATTGTTTGTGAAGTGAGTAAGGCAGGATAGTCAAAGTTATTCTGTTTAAATTTAAGAAGTAATAAAAAGCTTAATTATTTATTCACAGCCCAAATGTTTGGGAACAGGGAAGTCCTACCCATGAAGGAAAAGGAGAGGCACAATTACATTTCCAGGTCTCCAGGTGTGGACTAAAATTGGTTTAATGAACTAATTCATTGCTCCTAGGTGTACTAAGTGCAGGCCTTTTTGCTGTCACAAACCAGTTGACAAGAAGATTACTCATGACTGGCTGTGGAGACAAAGGGAACATAAGATTGAATATGAAGTATATGAATGCTTTTAGATACTGAAACATTCCCTTCAGACTGGAGAAGGAAGATTAGCTGACCACTTTGACACAGATTACTCAGAGTTCTCATTTTCCTGCTGCCACAGAATTGGGTAAGAAGGATTTAGACCGTCAGATTCAGCAGAATGCTGGGGAATACACGATATCTCATCTTATATGTGCTTATGTATGTAAGAGCACATTAAACTATTCTCAAAATCCATGCACCAATTTACCTGCTCTGACATCTTACTTGTATCGAGCTCTGAAATTTTCATCAGCTTTTCAAGTATTCACTCCTGCTGTAGTAGCAGGCAAAGCTCACTACAATTCATTTCAAGATGTTTAAAGACATATTTAGTATTACTTGGCTCTCTCCAGCTCTTCAATTGGACTGTGTCTCCTCAGTAATTTATTACAGAGATTTCTAAAGTAAAAGCTCCATCTATACAAGTAATTTTTGTGTAAGTTATTATAAAATCCCCAGATTCTTCGGAAGTCTCTTGAATGCTTTTGTTCTGTGATATATTTTCATGCAAATTATCAGTTCACCAGTGCTCATGAGAACTTCTAAACCCATGCAAAAATATGGAAAGGGATAATCCTCCAAGAGGAGCAGCAGGCTGGTACAAAGAAGAAACCATTGCCACCCAACACATGCAAACCACAGGAAATCTCTCAGATTCTCTGTACTTCTGCTTGCAGCCAGCACAGGGAGAATCTCATCTCTTGCTGCAGGAGGTTATGCCAAGGAAAAACACATCAAGGGCCACTAGGCTCACTGACATTATGGACATGCCAGACATTTCACTAAAATGCACACATTATATCAAATTGCTAAAATTCTCCTTTTATTTCCTGTGGCAAACAGGATCCCTCCTTTCTTGTTTTGCATATAACAGCACGTGGGTCAGGAAGCTTCTCCATTAAAAACAAACAGGGTTTTTTTCCATTATAAAAGGTCAATTTCCTAATAACTTTGCCATGTTACCTATCAAAAATGAGGCTTTTTACAATACTCACACTGAGGTTTAGGATATATTCTAGATGAACATTCTGAAAAAAGCACGGAAGTAAACCCACCACATTGCTTTACTTTGTCATAGGTGTACACCATTTCCATTTTTACAAATTCCTGTGCAAGCTGTAGGACAGAGACTTCAGACTTGAAAGGATAGAAAGCATTTTCTGTCAGGGAATATTTTTTTGCAGAAGCTGTTAAAATTTGTCTGGTTAAAGCCATATTTTAAGCTTGTGGAGGAAAGTATAGCTCATACAAGTTCAATAGATACTTGCAAAAGCTACCAAGTACATGAAGACAGAGATTTCCTAATGGTCGAATTTGTGAAATTCGAATTTTCGCAAAGAATGTGAAGGAAAAAACCCCAACAAATAAACAAAAACCAACCACAAGCACAAAATAAAATAAATACACAATGAAAAATTTACTATGCACAAGACGTGTTGGGCAACGTAATCTATAAGAATTGCTGGTTATGCCACTTACAGTGCATCCAAAACAGTTAATTCCATCTGTTCTTCTGTTCTCAACAGAAGAGACGTTCTTTCAAGGCTTGTATAACCATCTTTGTCATCCTTTAAACAAAGAAATGCAAACTTCTGGAACAGCTGAAACTATTTGCTTAATTAAAAGAAGGAGCACTACACACCAAAACAAGTAATTCATTTGACAACTTTCTCATCTAAACCAATACTATAAATGGGGCAAAAGTTAATTAAACTGTAGATTGAGAGAACAAGGCACTGAAAGCTAAGACTAACACCCTGGGGCATCAGGATAGAAAAAACTCAGTTCGGGAGGTTTCACAGAATTTATAAAGTTGGCTTTGATTTTTAGACTATCAGGTCTATTAATTGCAACAGACACAAATTTAACTAAGGAATCACAAGGGCACCAGTTCCATTAAATTCTTGATTTATGGAGAATTGTGGAGAGGAAAATGAGAGTATTCCTTGGTATTTGCTCCATTTCTTTTGTGCTTTCTGGCATAATGTGAATGCTCTTATGCTTTGGCCTCAGAGAGCAAGAAAAACTGCACTAGCCCAGGTCCTGAAACATCATTGCAATGTATCACAGTCAATGGCTCTGAGCCTTAAATATTATTTTGCTGTTTTCCACTTGGCCGACT
>VZTI01000620.1:696937-721461 GCA_013397865.1 Struthidea cinerea | reverse complement strand
TTTTTTTTTTTTTCCATTTTGTTACAGCTTCTCTCGCTCCCACCCTACTTGATGTCTCTAGACACATAAATAATTAAAGTTATTTAATGTGGGGAAGGTGTAACAGTATTCTGGCAAAGTAGCCTCTCTGTCCTTAGTGCTCTACAGGAATAAAAGACTGAAGAACAATTGTACCAGGGGCTGGAAAAGGGACTCCAAGGCTGAAATAATTAGACTTGTGACAAACTATCTGGTTTTGCTAGAGCTCAAAGCTATTATTTCCTTCCTGTTTCAGCCATTGTGACTGCAGCAATCCTTCTGTTCAAACTCATTCTAGACTAAAACCTACTCAAACCAATCCAGTTTAGATGTTTTCCCAACACAGAACTGACACAAACCTTGGAAGGCCTAATTTGATTTTCAAGATTGACATTACAATCTTCCCCCATGAACATGCACATCTCAGTTTTGAGTTCTCATTAAAGATTGAGAACTACCAGCCTCCAGTTCTGCTCCCAGCCCCCAGCACATTTCCAGATGTGCAGGAGGGCCCACGTATAACTGAGTGTCCACGAGTGAGTTAATGAACCATTTAAGTTTGTGTCTAGAAGGACACTAAAAGGACTCTCCCCATCCATTGTGCCAGACAGAATTCTCCACGAGAACAAAGAGCCCAGTTTGAACTGCTTTAAATACAGGAATCCTGTTGGAATCCAGAATGCAGAGAATCTCTCTCTGCCTGTTTTGAAGGATTCTACCCCCCTGGACAACACTGTCTTTGACCTTTGCCCATGGAGAAAATTACCTACCCTTTGGGAAGAGTTGGAATCTACACTGGTGTGAACTAGATGATAGAATGTTATGTAAGATTATCACAAGGTGAAAATTTAGGGTCTTTGGGCTTGTTAATATAGTAAATAGATAAAAGTAAGAAACTTCAAAATGGAGGATTGTTGTTGTTCTCTAGGCTTCTTGTTCCTCCTTCTATTCCTCCATATTCTGCAGTAGAAGTAGTTTAAGGTGATTGGATAGAAAATTCCACAATTCCGGTGTACGTGACAAAGTGATTTATTGAACATTGGTGGAAATGTGAAAATATCTTTCGTTTTACGTTTTAATTGGATAATTTACCTTTAAAAAGACTGTCTAATCTTGATAGTGAGGACTTCTTCCTGCATTCTCTGCCCTGTGCTGTCGGAGCCACGCAAGTGACTCCCTTTCTCTGATAAGACTTAATAAACAACTATCTGAAAGCAGAGATTTGTGAAGTTCCCGTTAGCCTCTGGAATTCCTGGCAAAGATGCTAAACCTCTCCCCCATCAGGGGAGACATTAATTAAGGCACGGAATGTGTCAGAATCCACCTCCTCTGGTAATACAAATTGATACAGCTCTGCTGAAGAAAAATGGATTGTCATTGCATTGTTCAGTTGGGTTCAGCTCCATTTTTCATTTCCCTCAAACTCAATACTTTTAATACAATGTTGTGTTACAGCTGTTAGAGAAAAATCAAAAGGTCTCAAGTAGCCAGGGAACTGCAATAAACCAGCACAGTCCCTGAGCACATTAAAGCATACTCTTCCTCTGGCAGAATCACTGGACACCTTTTCATCCAAAAAGCATAATTGGTAGAATTTCTGTTTATTTCTAGAGAATCCAAACATCTCAAGTACCACACAACATTTCATTATGACACCATCATGATTAGGCTGACCTCCTATTTTCCTTTCATTTTATGTCAGAGTTTCAAAACATAATGGGAGAAGTCTGTACCATACTGTGTATTTATCAAATCAACACCCTCAGATTCCATCAGGTATTAACTGCAGATGCAGCAGTAATAAGTTGGGCGGATCACTGCTGTGGAATTCCTTAAATAACAACAGAAAAGTTGTAATGTATTAATAGTCAAAGAATATAGTCATAGTCCCTTTATTCAAACATTTTTTAGTACAAAAAGAAATTACATTTGGCTAATTCAAAAACATTTGCTTGACTTGAGACTGACCAATTGAAAGATTCTCATTTTTAGGGCTCTGTGCAGTTGAACTATTTTCTTTCTGCACTATCCATAGTCTCTGGTAAACAAAAAACCTCAAACCACAAGGAATACACTTCAGTATTAGAGGTATTTTCCACTGCTATACTAAGATCTCTTTCAAAAGAGAAGGTTTCTGTCCATGCTTTTAAAAAAAACCACAAACTGCTCAGGTATACGAGGTCCTTCAAAATTAAGTGGAAAACCCACTGGGAGCAAAGAAACTCTTTCTAAACCACAAACACAGGTTGCTAATTGTCACTGGCCTCCTGCTTATTCCTTGTTTCGTTACTGGTTATTTTGCCATTAGAATTGCCTATTAAACAACAACAACAACAAATCTCAAAACAAAAGTCTCACATTCCTGTCTATGCGAGGCTGCCACATGGTAATATATTATTCTGCCCCTCTTGCTATTACTCTGTTCCTTGAATGTCACAGTGAAAACCTTCAACCTGGTCTCATTCCCTCCCCATTAATAAAAGCCAGAAGTTCAAAAGGGGCATTTTAAAGAAAACCAAAAATAAACTTAGTTTGAAAAAAGTGTAAGTTTGTACATGAGCTGTGGTCTAATGCCCAGCAGAATCAGTAGAATCGTATCAAGTCAGAAGAGTATCAACACTTGGATTACCTTTAACTTTTTGAGCCCTGGACAATCAGAAAAAAACATGTTCGACACACAGCATGTACAATAAACTGTTCCACCATAACCTGCTTGTGCAGTTAAAGTCATTTTTCATTAACTCATGGGGTTTTCATAGTTAAGATCAGCTGTTCATGTGCTAGTGATACACATTAGCACACAACCCAAACAAACTTGCAATCATCCGTGCTATATTGTCTGATGGCTGGTTTTGGTATCAAATCAATTATGATATTGCCCAGATTTAAAGTTCAGAAACAGTTATTGCTGTTTAAACATTACTTTTTCAATTGAAGGAAGAAAGGTCAGAAGAAAAAAGCATTATTTGTGATATTTCTATGCATTTCAAGGTGGCCCACTAGAGACATAGTGAGCTTCTGACTCAATCTGCAGTACATTTAAAATGAAGTTAATTTAATAAATCTGTCTTCAGTAACAGAACTGGCTCAGATCAATCCCATCAGAAACCAAGATGTGAATGAGCGCAGAGGTTCAATTGACTGAAAGCCAGAACCTTCATGATCTCAGAGGGCACAGGAATGGGACAGAAGACAGACTGCACTTGTTCAGAGAGAGCATTTCTACAGGTATCAATGGTCCAAGTCTTTACCAAGCCTGAAGCTGAATTCTTAATTGCTTTTACTTCCAAACACAGCCTTTTCATATTTGGAAACATGGTGTGGCAAACTAACATTAAAATGTTTTCACAAAACTAATCAGAAGTTAGCTCATAATTTCAATTCAGATATAAAGTCTATTACATTAATTATTTAGACACTTCATTGAGGATGTGCACTTTCAAAACTAATGTACCATGAATCATTTTGACATGTTTCTGCTCTCTTCCACAACAGAAATGAAATTTCATTGGCAAGGTCATGGTTTAATGTGATTTCATGGCAAACAGCAAATTCTTGACAAACCAGGGGTTGTCTCAAAAAAAAAGTTTGCAAGAAAAAACTTGATCAAGAGGAACTTCTATCGTGTCATGGATGATACTGTTTAAATAATTCCATTAAAGTGTCTCACATTCATAACCAAAGCAAACCTCTGCCTAGAGACATTCAGGAAAAACAGGAAATCCAAAGGACTATTATTTCTAGTGCCCAATGCTTACAGCCCAGATACTGGGAGAATGCACAGTTAAATCTGCCTGAATAAACTCCATTTGGGTTCTGTATCTGCATCCAGGAAGGCCAAAGCCAGACAAACATTCCCTAATGGAAGCACAGGGTTTACAAACACACCATGGCACACAGAACTCCCACCCCTTTTCAGGGCACTCCTCGCTTGCCCCAGCACCAGCCAGGTGACGCTTGTGTTTGCACAGGTTACTCACATTTCTCCACCTTTCTTTGCTGCTGTAATTCCCCAGTAAAGACAAAACACTAAAGAGGAACAGACTTCTCCCTTCTTCATTTTCAGTCTTACCTAATCAATCGTTATTCTTCAGTGCATTAATCGCTGTTCTCCTCCTAACTGCTTCCTACTCATCCATATTGTTCTAACAGTGAGGGTTTCAAAGCTAGACAGAGTTAAGAACTACATTCCCATTAAAAATTCATTACTTTTTCCCCTCTGAAACTTCACATTGGTAGTAACAATAGAGAGAGCTCTAATGTGGATAAAGATGCCAACAGTTAAAGACATTTTGACTACTGTAGCATCTGAATTTTAAAATATTTAAAAGGTTTAAAATGCATCTGTAGAAAAAAGGGAGAGAAATACTCCTTGAGAGACAAATATACTTGCACTTCTATTCCAGAGCATGACTAGAGTCAAGGAAACTGTTTTATGGTTGGCAACTCTGAAAAATGTTACAGAAGCAACAGCTAGTTTAGAAAGCACTGTTAGAAAAAGTGGCTTCTGCAATGCAACATTTCCCTGCAGGCAGCTGTGTTTTTGGGTGGTGGTTTTTTTGTTGTTGTTGTTTTTTGGTTGTTTTTTTGTTTGTTTGTTTGGTTGGTTGGGTTTTTTTTGTTGTTGTTTTGTTGTTGTTGTTGTTGTGTTTTTTTACTATTAATCTTCAATGCAAAACTCAAATATGTTTCAAACCTACAGGCTTCAAGAACACTCACTGTCCTCATATTTCAGTCTTCTGGATTACTTTAAAAAGGATTGAGGCTTTCCTTTCCCTACACAAATCTCACGTCCTTGGCTGTGGATGTTAACACACTCCAGGATGCAGTTGGTGCCATTGCTGCACTAATGCCTACAGCGAATGGATGCTAATTCCTAGACCATATCTTTATTTAACTGGATATTTATTTAGCTGAAGCCTTCCAAATTTGCATCTGTGTATGAAGACCTGTTAACCTCGGCATTATTAGCCTATTTATTTTCTTAATATTGTGAGAAATATTGTGGGAATTTGGATCCTTATTTCCTCCATTTTTCTGTTCCCTGATTCAGCAGGCACCAGGGATTTTGTGCAAAGATTCGGGAAAATGAATGAGGTTTTAGAACTAATAATGAGTAGAACTCTTCCCAAGACTGACCTTCTCTAGAGCTCTGCAACGGCTGCAGAAGCAAGGAGGTAAGTTCAGATTCGAAGCACGTACAACTGCTCGAAAAGCCATCATGCAGTATGTGTCATGCAGTAACTGCAAACAAAAAATATAATCTCCAAGTGACAAATGGCTTGCTTTCAAACACCACTTTTTCCCAGATATTCAATAGTAGAATCCTTGGAAACAATGTTCCTGTGGTCATGGACATTTTCTTCCACATTATTGAGATATCACCTGCAACTTTTGTATCGTACACATAAAAAAACCCCAAACCCAAACATCTCCCTCAAGCTCCACTCTCCTGTTCAAGCCCTGGAAACACATTGGTGCTGTATACAATTCCTACATTGTCTCCATCTCTGTATATATTATATAAATTATATAAAAATTTGGAGACCTTTATGCTGTGAACATGTTTTCCTCCCATCTGTGGATGCACTGCTACTTACTCAGCTTGCCAGGCACAGCTTGTACAGGTGAAAAGTGGCAGAGGGATCCAAAAGTCACTGGAGTCCCAGTGCAGACACGATTATGTCCAGCTGCACGCAGATCACAAGTCATTCCCACACATAGTGCAACCATTCCTAAAAAGCACAGGCTGTGGTGTAAGGTATTCTCTCACACAAAAAAAAAGTTTTATGTCAACAATGAGGGAAAAGTTGCCCCAGGTAATTTAAGTATTCCAGAGATGCTTTTAAGTGAAGACGCAGAACAACTCTCTTCAAAATAAATAAAATGCTCATTTAAGAAGCTTCCTGTTAATACTCATTTGTGGAATATAGTTCAAACCACAATGGAATTTTGTTTCATTTCTGATTCCATTTCTGTTTCTAAGCAATACAAAAAGCATACCCAGGGAAAAGTTACAAAGAAAATAAAAAGGCACAGATTAGAGTAATTGAATAGTGAAGAAATTTCAGTGCAGGCAGAGAAAGATGAAAAAAACAAAACAGACAAATTCAGTTCTTAAGGAATTGATTCTGTTCTGAAGCTGTGCCCCAGCATATGGAAAGCCCCACAAAATGGGGTGACTCAGTCACACCTAGGACAGACTAAGAGATGAGCTTACAACAGATTTTTTTTTTCACAGCAGAGCCAGGGTGTTTGGAACAGAAAGAATGCAGAAAGCCTCATTTTCATACATTGTAGGTACTTGTTTATATGTTCCTTCAATATAAAGGATCGAGAAAACTTACTCTAAAATCCAAAGAAATACATACATAAGAGCTTCCTGTGCCTACCACAAATTACCCCCTACCTACCACTCTTGGAACCAAATCCATGCTGGTCTTCAAGGTCTACTCTTCCCACTGTGCTTGCCTATTCTGCTTTCCTATGTTTCCAGGCTGTGGAACAACAAACACATGAGTGTGCTCATCCCTGATATGAATGAAGTTTGATTAGAAGGCAGAGTAAATGTAGGCAAGGCAAATAGCAATAAAACACTGGGAAACAGTGCTCAGTCACAATACGGTCCTGCACTGCAGATGTCCTCAGCCACTGTTCTAGCAAACAGATTCCCTTCCTCCCTCCACCCCACAAGACCAAATGTCTTACTAAGAGGTGGTATTAACCATCAGATATGAAATTTATCTGTCTTGATAAAGAGATTTAGAACATTATGTAATAAGAACATGTTTTGCAGACAGGCAAAAAACTGGGTGAGTGCACCATCACATTGAAAATTGTTTAATAAGATCCTTCATGCCTATTGTCTTTCCACTGTAAGAACAACAGCTACAGCCCAAAATTCACATAGAATTTTGGTTCAATAAGCATTTTTCCATCCCTAAAGAACTTAAGACTTCAACTACCATGAAACGTATGAAAGTCAAACACGGTAGTAAGTATTTCTTAAGGGTAAACATAGTGCTGAAGGCTGCTTAGAAATGTTAATATGTTAAAAAAATTCAAATGTTTAAACACTTTGATATTCTCTGGAAATTGTACCCACGCTTGAGCCTTACAAACCACATTCCTCAAACCTTACTCAGATTTATGAATAGCAACTCTCATTGCAACTCTCACCTTCCAGAACTTCCCTATAATTGCTTAGATGGAAAACAGATATACGGAGACCCCTGGATCTAATTGTACTTGGGCAATAATTTATATTAAAGATACACAGAAAAACATATAGTGGAAGTCTAACCATTGATATCACAGAAACACAGAATGGCTTGGATTGAACCTTAAATTTCATCTTCTTCCACCCCTCCTGCCATGGGCAGAGACAGTTTCCACTGGATCAGGTTGCTCAAAGCCCCACCCAACCTGGCCTTCAACACTTCCAGGAATGGTCATTCACAGTTTGTCTGGAAACCTGTTCCAGTACCTCACCAACCTTATGGTGAAGAATTTCTTCCTAATATTCTATCTAAATCTACCCTCTTTCAGCTTAAAGCCATTACCCCTTGTCATATCACTACATGCCCTTGTCAAAAGTCCCTCTCCAGCTTTCTTGTAGCCTCCTTTATGTACTGGAAGATGTTACAAGGTCTGCCCAGAGCCTCCTCTTCTCCAGTCGGAACAACCCCAACCCCCTCAGCCTGTCCTCATATCAGAGGTGATCCAGTCCCCTGATTATCTTTGTGGCCTCCTCTGAACTCACTCCAGCAGGTCCACATCCTTCCCATGTTGGGGACCCCAGAGCTGGATGCAGCACTGCAGGCGGGGTCTCACCAGAGCAGAGAAGAGGGGCAGAATCCCCTTCCTGGACCTGCTGCCCACGCTGCTGTTAATGGAGTCCCGGACACGTTCGGCTTTGAGGGATGCAAGGGCACATGGCCAGGTCATGCTGAGCTTCTCATCAACCAACACCCCCAAGTTCTTCTCCTCAGGGTTGCTCTCAATATTATTGAGCCCTTTTACATCCAGGAGGTTGGGGGAGCAAAGGAAAAAGAGAATGCATGGCATGTGGTCTCAGAGATGAGGCAGCTTTCCTGATTGTGCACCTAATTGAGGCAACAAGGGTTCATTATCATCACTTGTTGTGACCTCCCCTACATATAGCCCATAAGATTTCCCCATACTGAGTCCCGCTAAAAAGAAACCTGCCTTTAGAAAAAACATCCCTGGTTTAAAGTTTTTTTTAATGGTGAAAAACTAAGACCTTATTAGTCTAATGAGTGTTTTTATTTAAAAAACTGCACCCTCTATCTAGTCTCAGGATATCCAACTTCAAGTTTCCAGCACTGGCTGTTCTTAAACTCTTGCTTTCTTGAGTAAAGAGGCCATTCCTTGTAGGTGCTAAAAAGCTAGAAGCAGAGAAATTCTTCAGCCTTTTCTCAATATTCTGTGGGCAGACTGTCTTTCCCATGTAAACTATTTTAATCAAGGTCACAGTTTCATAAACTTCTTGCACCTGCAGGCTGTTTTGCAAGATTGTTATGGCTTTGACTTTGAAAATATTTTGGAATAGGTATCTTAGGACTTGGCCAATCCTCTCAAGGGGTGGATGGCCGAGGAACCAATTACCTATTGCCACTCAACACACTTTTTGCGATCTATCCTATATAGTAGTCAGAAAATTATTAAAGAAGAAGCTTCGGCTTCCACTTGTTCATGAGCCTGGACTCTGTGTCGTTTTCTTTATGCGCCTCGGACATAACAGCGACAATTCCTCACCTCAACTTTTTTAGGCAAGGATCCAACCCCTTCTTTCTTTTGCATCCACTGAAAACAATGTATGCTCCAAACATCTTTACCACAAGGGGCTTTAAAATGCTTAATGGGCTGCACCTTGAACAAATCCCTCAGCTGAAGTGCATACAGCAAAACAGCAACACTTGTGCATTTCACAGGTAATTGTCCCACCTGCTCCTCTATCCCTTCTTCACTTAAAGGGCTTTTTCCCTAGCAGTCACATTAAATCTTTTCTACTAAGGCTTTCCGAGAATCACTGACTCTGGGGTGCAGAAACCCTGACTGTTCCCATGCTATGACTCCACACTTGGAATACTGAAATGAGTGGTGGTTAGCTGCATTCAGTAGCTATCAAGCATCAAAAACTACTATGTGAGTGGTTCTCAGCCTCCATAATTTATACTTTTCTTTGTATAGCCATAAAATAAAATTGAATTTATACATAACTGTGTTTATGAATAAGTAATTATACTTTTTAAAGCAAAAACATGGAAGAAAAATTTAGGCATCACACGGCAAGAGCCCATCTTCACCTGGGCGCCACAGAGCCGCTCACCTGTTCAGTGGCGAAGAGAACAACTGAGCGCCCGTTCTTTATCATCCCTCCCACGGCACAACCCCAGACGGCATCACTGGCCGGCGAGATCCACCACCCTGGTTTTTCACAGTAACACACTACAGAAGGCATTAAAAAATAAAACCCAACCAAATATGCAGGCACCCCCTATCAGGTTATTAACACCAAAAGCAGCCGGCGTCCGCGGGGGGAGCCGGGCTAGCGCAGCCCCCGCTCCGGGCAGGGCTCCGGCGGGCGGGTCTCCACTGGGACCGTGCTGCAGGGTCCCCCCTGGGGTCCTTCTCTCGGGGTAAAGGAAAGGGAAAAAAAGAGAACAAAACCAAAACAATCCCCAAAACCAGTTGCTATTAAGAATGACGGACTCACCAGGAACCTCGGCAGGAGAGGTAAATCACGTACAAGCAGCAGCATCGCTGCCGCCGCCGAGGGCTGCTGCTGCCAACTCCGCAGCCCGGTGGGGCTGGGAGGTGAAGTCCCGCTCCCGCGGGCTCGGCCCCCGGCTCGGGCACGCAGCGCCAGCCCGCACCGAGCACGGACAGCCCCGCACTCAGACGGGGCACGAGCAGGCTGGCAGCGACTCCGCAGGTGCAGCCCTGCNCGCCCCCCCCGCGCCCCCCCGCCCCCCCCCCGCTGCCGACCCGGCCCCCCGGCCGCGCTCCCGCAGCGCCTCTCGCCGGCCGGGAGCCGGGCCGGGAGCCGGGGCCGCCGTCCCGACCTGCCGGGAGCGGGGCGGAGCAGCCGGCGGAACGGAGCCGGGCGGGAGCGCCTCCGCAGCTACACCTCTCCTCCCTTCTCCTCCTGCTACCCTCTCCTCCTGCTCCCTNGGAACCAATTACCTATTGCCACTCAACACACTTTTTGCGATCTATCCTATATAGTAGTCAGAAAATTATTAAAGAAGAAGCTTCGGCTTCCACTTGTTCATGAGCCTGGACTCTGTGTCGTTTTCTTTATGCGCCTCGGACATAACAGCGACAATTCCTCACCTCAACTTTGTTAGGCAAGGATCCAACCCCTTCTTTCTTTTGGATCCACTGAAAACAATGTATGCTCCAAACATCTTTACCACAAGGGGCTTTAAAATGCTTAATGGGCTGCACCTTGAACAAATCCCTCAGCTGAAGTGCATACAGCAAAACAGCAACACTTGTGCATTTCACAGGTAATTGTCCCACCTGCTCCTCTATCCCTTCTTCACTTAAAGGGCTTTTTCCCTAGCAGTCACATTAAATCTTTTCTACTAAGGCTTTCCGAGAATCACTGACTCTGGGGTGCAGAAACCCTGACTGTTCCCATGCTATGACTCCACACTTGGAATACTGAAATGAGTGGTGGTTAGCTGCATTCAGTAGCTATCAAGCATCAAAAACTACTATGTGAGTGGTTCTCAGCCTCCATAATTTATACTTTTCTTTGTATAGCCATAAAATAAAATTGAATTTATACATAACTGTGTTTATGAATAAGTAATTATACTTTTTAAAGCAAAAACATGGAAGAAAAATTTAGGCATCACACGGCAAGAGCCCATCTTCACCTGGGCGCCACAGAGCCGCTCACCTGTTCAGTGGCGAAGAGAACAACTGAGCGCCCGTTCTTTATCATCCCTCCCACGGCACAACCCCAGACGGCATCACTGGCCGGCGAGATCCACCACCCTGGTTTTTCACAGTAACACACTACAGAAGGCATTAAAAAATAAAACCCAACCAAATATGCAGGCACCCCCTATCAGGTTATTAACACCAAAAGCAGCCGGCGTCCGCGGGGGGAGCCGGGCTAGCGCAGCCCCCGCTCCGGGCAGGGCTCCGGCGGGCGGGTCTCCACTGGGACCGTGCTGCAGGGTCCCCCCTGGGGTCCTTCTCTCGGGGTAAAGGAAAGGGAAAAAAAGAGAACAAAACCAAAACAATCCCCAAAACCAGTTGCTATTAAGAATGACGGACTCACCAGGAACCTCGGCAGGAGAGGTAAATCACGTACAAGCAGCAGCATCGCTGCCGCCGCCGAGGGCTGCTGCTGCCAACTCCGCAGCCCGGTGGGGCTGGGAGGTGAAGTCCCGCTCCCGCGGGCTCGGCCCCCGGCTCGGGCACGCAGCGCCAGCCCGCACCGAGCACGGACAGCCCCGCACTCAGACGGGGCACGAGCAGGCTGGCAGCGACTCCGCAGGTGCAGCCCTGCGACAGCCAACCTGCCACCGCTCCCCGCCCGCGCCTCCGCGCTCCTCCCGCAGCCCGGGGCTCCCGGGGGTGGCTCCAGCCCAGCCGTCTCCGCCGGGAGCGGAGCCGCCTCCACCGCGTCCCCCCGCACCTCTCCCGCTGCCGATCCGGCCCCACGGCCGCGCTCCCGCAGCGCCTCTCGCCGGCCGGGAGCCGGGCCGGGAGCCGGGGCCGCCGTCCCGACCTGCCGGGAGCGGGGCGGAGCAGCCGGCGGAACGGAGCCGGGCGGGAGCGCCTCCGCAGCTGCACCTCTCCTCCCTTCTCCTCCTGCTACCCTCTCCTCCTGCTCCCTGTCTCTTCCTTCTCCTCTCCCTCCCCGCTCCCCGTCTCTTCCTTCTCCTCTCCCTCCCCGCTCCCCCTTCGCTGCCCGCCCCGGGGTGCCACCGCCGTCCCATGCAGGCGGGACTAGTGGGGACCCACTCCCCAGGTCAAGTCGCCCCATCTTTCCGACGGGGTTGGGAAGGGTGCACATCCCGTTAGTATCATCTCCCAGTTTTCAGCGGGGGCTTAGTGGTGTGGAACTGGCAGCTCGGGGGGCGATTCGGTGATTTCTCAGAAAGGGTTTGGAAAGGGAAGAAAACGGTATTTACTTTACAGTTTTACGGTTTTTCAACCTTCAGTAAATAATAGCTGTATCTGCACCGGGTTAGGGTAGAGTCCAAAAGGTAAAACTGTATTTAAGAGTGTAATAAAAGGCACTTGTCATAGCTGTCCTCCTTACACCTATAGGCAACACTTCTTAAGATTTATGATCATCACTTCCACCTGTTCAAGTGAGCTGGATTTATCAAACAGCTACAAGTATTACAAAATATTCCAAAATTCAAAAGTAACACAGTGAAAACAGCATCTCGATCCATTCAGATGAATTGAATGATTCATTCGCCCTCAGGTACCTGAAGAGCTCACATACCAGGCACCTAAGAAAGATAAGGAAACTTATTTAGCACTTACATGCACTTCCTTACGTGTTAAAATACTATTTCAAAATTGGAGCGATAAACAGAGGTAAGCCACATGAAAATACTTGAACCTTTCTTTTTCACAGCTGTGAAATTTTATCACTTCCAAAAAATTCTGATGCATACAACCAAAATCTCCTGCTCAGCTTTCACATAAAAAAAAATTTAGCATAAAATTTGCGGTTTATGCACAATAGCAATGTAACATTACTCATTACCCTCAAACAGTTTTTTAAAAATTGATGGGTTTGTGTTATTGCAAATAACACATGTGTTGGAAAAATTTTGTTATTGGGAGGTACAATATTTACTTGGCTAGCATATAAATACAACACCTTTGGAGGATAATTTGAGTCTGCTACACGTTATGCTCACAACGTTGTTTTCTGACTTGTTCAGGCAAAGCTATTGCATTTATTGCTCTAAATTAAATGCTCAGGTACATCCTCTGCCTGCAATTACCAGAATAACACATTGCTCTCTAGAACAGTGTGAATCATTATCGAAAAAGCTTCCCAAGCGTATATATTCTGTAATGCATGATTTAATTTAAAGTATTAAAACAATAGCTCCAGATTTACATGGGGATTTTAACAGTTTCATCTTATAAATGTTGTTTGGAGGGCTGGTGAAAGGAAGGGCTGACAGCTATTTGCACATCAAGAGCTCAGGTACAGCATAACCAACCAGATACCCAAGTACAAGGAGAATTTCTGAGAAACATCACAGACCTTTTTTGTTTCTCCTGGGACAGAAAGCAGCCACTCATAGGGGCTGGAGGCCCCATATAAATTAGGTAGCACTGCCCACACCAGCCCATATTTATTAATCACCCCTCGTGGTCCATAGCAGACCACATGAACCAAGGGATTTGTAAATCAGGATTAGAGAAATCTGTGGTCTATTTAGAACAAAGGTAAAGAGTTCTTGTTGTTATTTGTTTGGTGGCTCCAATCTCCATCAGTAACACTTGCATTGCTGTAAAGAATCAGCCAGCTATGGTCCCAGACTGCAGCTTTATTAGGGATGAATTGCAGTGCTTGTGGCCCTTTCCCAGAGTGCTGTGACAACTCTCTTGTCTTCTGGGACAGCAGTTTTGCAGTGAGTTTTCTTCTCTGGATACAGAACTGCTAATTCCATGCACCAGAAATCAAGGAACTTCACCATTTATTGATACCCTGGTTCACACAGCCACAAACTCTCCCAAATGTGAAGAACTTGTGCAAATTACACAGAGGACAGTTCAACAACATTAATGAACAAAACCTAGTTTGCTTCCATTTCAGGTAGCATTGAGTGCTCTGCAAGCTTTTATTTCTCTTCACCTTAATCTAATCTACCAGTAAATATCAGAAAACTAGGCTAACAATGCAATTTTCTAAACTTCAAGGTTTTGAGTTAGAGATCATGTGCCATGAAATAGAAAAGAGATTTTCAATAAACACCCACAGCTGTTAACAGCGAGAGCTGCTCTGGCATAGCTATTTACATTTCTCTCCTGGATAATACATGTGCTACGAGCAGAATTTGAAAACACAATTAAAAAAAAAAAAAAAAAAAAAAAAAAAAAAGCCTTTGTTGAGGAAGCTGAGATATGCAAGTTCTCATTGTCCAGTTGAGCATTCCCTGGGCTATTTTCCAGAAGTGTAATTGCAGTCATCATGGAGAGAGGAGTGCACATTTTGCCAACTCTGTGCTCAAGGTTTTGAACAATCATTTCCTGGAGGTATTCATAAAAAATAGAGACCTCAGAAGTACCTTTTAGAAGTCAAAAAGTTAAGGTAGATATTTTAATGAAAGTGTCCTATTTCTGTGGGTTTTTTTGGTTTTTTTTCAGTGGTTTGAGATCTTGTATATTCTGCATTTTAAATTAAGGACTTTTTGGCATTTCTGTAAAAAGGCTCTCTGTTAAAATTTTAATGTGGCTTGTGATACTGATGTGCTTCTTTCCACTTCCAGCTAAAAAGCGAAAAAATCAAATTTATGTTCGGAAAGAATGCCGGGTTTCGTGCACTAATGAATAAAAAGGCGAGATAACATTTCAAGAAAAAATACAGTAACTGCTTTAGGAGCAATAGCACCATGTTTCTTCAAACCATTCATCAGTTCACTCAGGGCTCCTTCTTGAAAAAAGCCAATTTAATTTAATCAGTTATTATGCCTGCTGTGTTAATTTTATTTAAAATGCATTTAATTTCATTTGAGACTCTTCCTTCACAATTCCTGCTTGGTGAGTGTGTGACATACAGGGTTTGTTGGAATTTGACATAGGCCCAACAATCTTTTTTTCAGCGTACATCATAAATTTTCGTGAGATCAGTGCAACCGAGTAGCCATGGGATCCAGACCCACCTGCTTTTCTTAGGACCTGGATTTTGTCTTTGTAACAATGGTATTGGGTTGCAAGTCAGAGGTTCTTGTCCCTGAGCTTACTTGATCCACTGTTTTTACCTACATGACACGAAGAGGTTTCCTCTGAGAGAAAAGTGATATTTTTCAAGCTTCATCCCAGTTATTCACTGTCACCTCAGCCTTCTCTTCTTCTCCATACTAAACAAATATTGTCAAAACCAAGATGCAGGAAATGTTATACAAGGAGAATGAAGCCTCTTGTACAAGATGGTAACACTTTGAAGAGGTTTTTCTAAATGTTAGTGACTGTACCAACAGAAAAATCACATGTCACAGAAAAGAAAAAGGAGAACTGATGGCATTAGCTATTCTGAGACAAGGCCATTTCTGTTACAGACACTGAAAAGGTTTAGAAAAGCAGGTATCTACAGAAAGCTTTTCGGAGTAATTACAGCATCTCCCATTCCTTTTAAAGGAGAAGTTAAAAGCAGGCTCAGAGAAATATCAAATGCAGCAACATATTCGTACTTACCTTTCTCGCATCACAAAATGAGGAATCCATTTGCTTTCTCCTGCTTTTCCTTAGTACATTTAAAAGAAAAAGAAGAAGAGAAGGCACTAATTAGTGCCTCACTGTGCTGTACGAAGCCAATATTTGAATTACGGCCTAGAAAGGACTCATGCAAGCTAAGGGAATGCTCTTACAAACCCCATTACTCTGTGTACTATTTATTTAGACAATTATTTTTGTGTCAGCTATGGCATTTTTTTTGCACAAGAAAGAACTATGCAAAGTGAGCCAGAGCTGTAGAATGAAATGTTGCGTAAAGAAGGGTTCAGTTAATATCCAAGTACCTGGTGTTCCACGTTGAAAAATATTTCTCCAGGCAACACAGAACAAACCATTGAAAGAACTCGAACATTTATGATGCACCAGCAAAGCATAGACTGCAACCCAAACATATAATTTCACCCTAAATGTACCGAAGTGCTTTTTAGAATTACCATTTTACTTCAAAGTATCTAACTACAATTTTGCTAATTAGCAAATTAATCAGTAAAATAATTGTGTTTTTCACAAATGTTTTATTGAAATGATTTTAATGGCCTCTACAAACTTCAGAAATGTTTAATGAAACTAGTTGATTTCCTATATATAAAATTTGTATGGTTCATCAAGAATATAGTTCAAGGCACCTAAATGCTAGTTATCTACTGTCATTTGACAAGATTTAGGACTTTCTAGAAGATGCAGAGTAAAAAACCCCAGAACACCCCTAAAATTCCACACAAAAGAGAATGAAGAGAAACAGTCTTCTCCTATCTCCGTAATTATTTTTTTTACACTTAACATTTTTGCTGGACCTGTGAAGAGTTACTGCATTTCTTCCAATAAAACCTCCCTAAAACTCTACAAGAGTTACTTTGCTGAAAACACAGACACAGACACTTAGAGACTGTCAATAATACATGGATTGAAAAAATTTCTGAAAATTCAGGCAAAACTCTTCCTTTTCCTCTGTTTGCTGCCACTGAACTGCTCTAAAGCCAAGACATTTCACCAATGTCTTTGCATCATCCTGACTCACTGTAATACTTTGGTATAAGCCAACCAGAAAACGAGTCTATAAAACTGCAGGGTTTTATTGGATTAACATGGTGTACCAACTCGTTGATCCTCAAATTTGTCTTTCTGTGGAATTATCCTGATGCAAGCAAAGGTACTTGTTAACACCAGCAAGAAACATTTAAGGCAGGCTTTATTCTTTATGCTTCTCATTCTGGTCAGAAACTGAAAGGATATTTCAGCTCAAACAAATCGGATCAACTTGTCCTTGACAAGGAACACTGCTTAGGAACTGAGAAGCTGCGTTCTGCATTTAAAACAGGGTTTGGAAAAATAACTAGGGAGACAAACTTACATCTGCACAGCAAAAAGTACTTCCATTTATTTTATAAACTAATTCTTCACCCTTTGGAAAGCTCAATGAGATGGAAAAAACCTCTAATTTGTTTTGCTTTCATTTGCATGACGTTTTGCTAAATGCACATGTTTAGTTTCACTCCTATGAGCTGATTATTGCTGAGAGAAAAGCTTTAAACTTACAAGGGGCTCTGAGCAATCTGGTCTAGTTGAAGGTGTCTCTGTCCCCAACAGGGGGTTGGAACTGGATGGTCTCCAAGGTTCCCTTCCAACCAAAACCATTCTAAAATTCTCTGATTCTATGATCTTGAAACAAGTGCTTCTTCAATATGGTTTAAGTGACTTATAACCACAGCCCAAGTGTGTTGCCTTGAATACTTGTAGGGGATGCCAGGTACCCATGAAAATCTCTCTGTCACTCCCCTCCTCAGCTGGACAGGGAGAGAAAATATAACAAAAGACTTATGGGTCGAGATGAGGACCAGGAGAGATCATTCACCAGTTACTGTCACAAGCAAAACAGGCTCTAATTGGGGAAATTAATTTATTTCCAACCAAATCAGGGTGGGATAATGAGAAATAAAACCAGATCTTAAAAACATCTTCCTCCCATTGATCCCTTTTAGCCAGGCTTAAATTCACTCCTAATTTCTCTACCTCCTCCCCTCCCCAGCAGCTCAGGGCAGGGAACCAGGGCTGGACCACTCTGTTTGTTGGCACTGAGCCTTCACGTCAGCTCAGCTGTCTTGTGGTGTTTGCTCCACCTTAAAAATAACATGTGTTTGGGGTTTTTTTTCCAAACAAACAAAAAAAAATTAATTCAACATCTAATGGTGTGGCATTTGTACCAGTTATAGCAAGAAAATGTCAGGAATGCATCTCAGTCCTGTAACGCTTATTTTCACCTCAGTAAAGCAAATAATAATGTGAAAGATAAGTGCACTGGTCATGGTAAAAAGCCACAAGTTTATTTAACTTTCATGCAATTAAGGTCTTGAATTCCAGAAGGGGATAGCAGTGTGCCTGCTTTTAATGCTGGCACTGAAGCATTTCTAAATCATAAAAGACTGAGATTAAGACTGAGATTAAGATGTTGTTAAGCACAGCACACTATAACAACATTCACAGGCTGGATGTTTTTAAACAAAACCTTTTTAAAACAGTTCTTATTTTCACTTAAATGTTTATACATCATGAAATCTGTCGTCTTCAAACACACATGTTGGGGGAGTATTTGGGCACAAGCTCTCAAAATTTATAATCATACAACAGCATTATGATGAGTGCTTGAATAACGTTTAAAATAACACCATTTCCATGTATTTTACCATATTATCTAATATTATTTACCAGAAGCAAATGAAGAGTTACAAATATGTGAATAGGCAGTCTTGGTACATTTTGATGTTTGCACAATAAGGTCACTGAAGGTCATTTTCTTTACCACACATGACTATTTACAGAAATCTTGACAAATAAAACAGTTGTCTCAGAAATCATTCAAATTTCTGAGCCTTCATAGTCACATAAATAGCCTTAGCTAAGACTTATCCCTCTGACTTGGGAGGTTACCCTTGTATTTAAGTAAATCAAATAAATTGATATTGCAATATAGAGATCACACGTTGTTCCTGAACCATCTGTGGTGAATTTTGTTTTCTGGGAGGAAGTAATTCAATACATTTTGAACAAATAGATCTGGAGCCATTCTCTGTTGAAATCAGCCAATTTCTGGTTAAAAAAAATGTGCATAAACTCATGGAATTTATTTAAGACAATTATTTTTCAATTTTGATCACTAGAAATTGCCACTAAATTGCTTTGCACATTGCTTTGCTAATGGCTTCATAAAAATAAAATATATTCTATAGTGCTTATTTTATCTACTTGAGAAATTAAGTCTTTTCCACTCAGACACACAATTATATATTGAATTTTTGAATCTCAAGTTACAGCTATAATGTTAGTACACTATAATGCTTTGTCACAGACGTAAAAAGCTGGTGATATACCCAAAATACAGTGTCCCTTGCTTTTGACTGGTTTCATCTTCCTGGAACAAAGATATGTCTTTCTGAAAAAACCCCAAGCTATAGGATGGAGAATGCCTAGTCCTGTTATACGTGTTAGGCTTTTCCATCAGCATTCTGCTCCTGAGCTGTTCCTGCTGTTCCTGCTCTGTATTTATCACATAATGAGGAAAACGACTGAAGTGGAGCAAATGATAAACAACGCATCTTCCTCTCCTGCTCTAAGAAAGTTGATGTTCAAAGGCCTTCAAGTAATACCTGCCACCCTGCTGCCTTTTTGTGTCTCTAATTGCCGAGTATTGCTGAATAAAGCGATGCTGACAGCCAGCAGCTTGGAGAAAAGTGCTGCTTTCAGCTGTGATGAGCAGAGGGGGCTGTGTTCTGCCGGTGTGCTGGGCTGAGGCAGAGCTTGGCTGATGGGCCCAGCCTTGAGCAGTGCTGAATCCATTTTTAAGGAAGCTGTGCCTGACATGGAGACAGCTCCTGGTGTCTTCTCACAGAGATCACCCCTGCAGCCCCCAGGCACAGCCAACATATTACCATGTAAACTCAGGACAGAAGGTTTGTGCCATTATTTGGGACCTCGATGCCAGCACAGAAGGAAACAAAGTGGGAAATCAGATCCCTGTGTTAAGCCATAAGTGTGTTGTTCTCCCCGTAGGCAAGAGTTTGCCTATTTCCTAAAAGAAACAGAGAGAACTGTTCTCAAGGACCACCACTGATAGTATCAACAAGCCTAAGACCTCTATCTCTTTATTTGAGGCTAACACCTATATTTAAAAACTGGAAAAATTAATTAGATACGTCACTAACTTTTCTTCTGTTTGGTGCCAAGGTGAATAATGAAAAATTGGTTCCCAGGACAGCTCTTCTTCATATCCTTTCCTTTTATTTTTTTCCCCAGCTTTAATTTTGGAGATGCTGGAAGCTTGTATGAACATGAAAATCCTGAGAACACCCTTAAGGAAAAGTAACAACTTCTCCTGAGGTAGTTCATTGCACTGATTAATCACTGCCATGCACAGCAGCAATCAGTTCTTTAGACAATTTCTTTCTACATCTTGTTAGCGCCGTGTCCTACCTTCATCACTTTTTCTTCTTCATTGCCGTATTTGCTTGTTGCCGGCAGGTGGCTCTAGCTCCGGTGTGTGCATGCAGTGCGAAAGAGTGCAAGTTGTTGTTATCATGGCTTGTTTTGTCCTGTCATGAAAACCACAACAAATATCTTGCCTTCGGTGAAAAGGTGAGCAGTTCCCACAGACGTCATTTCATTCAAATTTCTGCTGAAACTCTAAGCTCTGAAATGTCAGCGTTTCACATGACATGGAAATTTAAAATGTCGATCTTTTTTTTCCCAAGAATGTGTATATATTGTACATCCCAGTATGTCTGTACAATTGCCTGGACATAAAGACAAGACACTGCTCTGTCCATTTCTTGCTAAAGCAAGTTTCAAAGCTTAGGAAGTGGAGGAGGCAGTGCTCTGCTCCCCCTCCAGCTCAGTGGTTTCTGTTTGAGTAGTCATGTTGTAGAGCAATAATGCTTCTGACTTGCTGTGTTAGAACAAAGAATTTTTTAAAGCAATTGTTTAGTAGCCATTCAGCTCTTCAAAGTACTGCTAGAAAGTCACGGCAGTAACATTAAAGCAACTCTCAGAAGAAAAAAAATAAACCTGAGAAAAGCAAATAATTAAAACTTCTGCTGGGATCAAGCATCCCTGATCTGGCCAGCAGAAGAGGTGCCTTGTTGATTATCCCGAGTCCGTCTGATCCTGTTTCAGTCCCTGTGGTACAGAGCAGTGAGTGTGTGGGAAGAGAGCAAGAACAAGAGCAGCACACTGTGATCCTTCCTCCAGCATCCAGCCACGTGTAGCTTAAGAACTAAGTCAGAAAAATTAAACAGAATTCTACTGGTTCTACTGTATTCCACAGTTTAACGTGGATGTGGAGGTTTAAAATGTTTACAACAATGTAAAGGATAAATCAAGACAGGAGGCAGACTATTTTAACTGCTTTAGTATTCACAATCTTTCCTGGCTGTGCTCAGGCAGCGTAGGATCTGCACAGCCTGCACAGACTGCCACCTCTCCCGAGCACCAAATCCCCTTCAAATATTTGCTTTTTAATCAACAAGTAATTTCAACCTCACTGTTTGTTCTCTTTCTTGTTAAAAGCTCCTGTTGTGCATTTGAAAGATGAAAGCCTACAGTTCTTTCACATTTAGGGTTGCATTTCTGAGCCACCACTTTCAGCACTTTCCACATTTCCTATCACAGTTCTCAGAACTGATTATACTGCCAACCCATTTACATTTTCCAGTTTGCAATTTCCAGTAGTGTAATAAAGAATTAAGCAACATTATCAGGTAACTCCTCCTGAAAAGAAGTGTGCTGGCTCCTTATTACAATTTAGTATTGCTCTTGTGAAATCAGTCATAGAATTAGTCATCCTTAGGAAAAAAAAAGGAAAATAATGGTGGTTTAGGTTATTGATATTAGATAAAAATAGTGACTTCATTAGGAAAGAAAGGAAAATAACCACTCAATAGTTGAAATTTGAATAAATCTATGTCTAAATTTAGCTCAAGCATTGTTTAATACTTCCTCCTCTCTCAAGGCTACCTAGATGCTTGGCAGATGTTAACAATGTGTTATTGATCCAGAGAAGGTGATTTCAAAAGCAGGTCTGCTTCAGTGCTTTATTATTCTTATCCTTTGATTTTTTTATTATTATTATTTAACATAAATCTCCTTGAGTTCTAATTAAAGGCATTATTTCTGGTCCTACCTTTCATGACGCATTGGCTCATTAGTCCCATTTTCCAGTAAATCACTATGCAGTCAGAGACATCTATAAAGAAGTCTGGACAAGGGTGATAAAATAAATGCAGTTCCTCCACAAATCACATTTTCTAAGCTTCCTTTTGGTGCTGCCTTTAGGAAGGATTACTCTTCTGCCTGTCCCACCATTACACTGTGCTGAGAGTTATATTCCATTCCTGATCAACACCAAGCAGAACAAAATGACTGCTTTCTGTGCCTTTCATGGTACCCTTCAATTTAATTAGTTGTTTATAACGTCATACTTGGGTTCCTATTCATTGTAATTACATATTTTTCTCTGCAGCACTGCTGCCTAGACAATTAGGCCCCATTTTGTACTTGTGCATTTGACGTCCTGGTTTTACAGACAGTACTTTATAATTTTTATGAAATCTCTTGTTGTTGTTTTCTCCAACCTATTCAGTATTTTTAGTTTTGATCCTGTCATTCAGCGTGCCTGCAACTTCTTTCAACATGCTGTCAATAACAAGCTTTTATAAGCACTCTTTTTATTCCATTATTCAACTTATTGTGACTAATACTAATTAGCCCTTAGGGCAAAAACACACCCATCTTCTTGCATTTATTCCTTCTACTTTTATAAACCTTTATTAGGAATGATTGGTTAGTTTCTCCCCAGATTATACATTCTTATGTGGGAGAGCATAAAAAGACAAATTTACTCCAAAATAACACACATATTCTGCATTTCCTCTTCATCCATTAAACCAGCTGTCCTACCAAAGAATAAAACCAGGTTATTTGACATATACTCTTGACACATCTGTGTTGGATGCTCATGGGCGATGCTGAGTGTTTATTTTTAAAAACTTCCTGGGTTAATTTAGTTTTGTCATTTTGTTATTTTTCTAGTGGTCTCTGGATGTTGAGCTGAGCCTGATGGACTCAGCATTTCCTTGGACCTCCTGCTATCCTGCTATATACAAAGGGTAGCTGGAGAGGAAGGACAAGAAATTATTTAGCATTAGAACCTACACACACATTCATCAGTCTTTCAGGAACCCTCTTTCTTTCCCATGTAATTCAGTGATATAATTATTGCTAACATAGCAAAAAACTATTTTTCTTTGAATATTTCTAAACAGAACAGAAAAACAGCCTAGGAACTATTTTCATTTGATACTGTACTACATCTAAAGATACAGATGTAAAGATGTGAGATCTCTGAAAGATACAAAGGATAAAAAAAACCACAGGATGCAAGGATAGGTTATTTAAGCACTGTTAGCTTTGTCTACAGGATGCCAATGCATATACAACAAATGCTTCCACTAGCTTTTATTTCTTTAAAAACCAGCACACAATTTCATCCCTAGCTTAGCTCCCAAAAATACTGCAGAGATCATGGAAAAAAACAAAAAAACAAACCAACCTAGATACTGTAGGAGATTTTCTTTCATGTGTTTTCCTATGACCACATCCATCTGCACTTGTTCATAAAGTATGCTTTTGAAGAGGTTTAGTCTTCATCTTCAGTTTTCTCCTTCCATGGCCATTAGCAAATATTAACATGAAAGCTATGTTGTGAACAGGACAACAAAAATTGCTTTGTTTTACTTCCCCCTGTACTTTCATGTTTTTCAAACACAATCTTTCCAATGAATGTAGAATTAAGACTGAACAAGAAACCCTTTTGTAAAGTAGGTGTCTGTATGTCCGAACACATCCCACTGATACTGACACTAGAAGCCTAGGTCTTCTCTGTCATGTTTAATCTGGTTTGGAAGTAAAGGAGAAATCAGGAGAAAATGTAGGAGAAATCACAGGAGAGAAACCTACACAAGATTTCAAGACCTCCCCCCCCCCCAATAAGAATAATAGTAATAATTTAAGGAACCCACACAGAAACAACAACCCCACCCTTTGAAAATTCTGCAGTTTTGTACGAGGTGGCTTTCCTGTTTCCCAGGCAACTTCAGAGAGACAGCAAAGATCTGATGTATTTATATTTATATATATGTGTGTGTGTGTATATTGAGTGAAATAAAACTCAAGACAAATTCATTATAATGAAGCAGACTTCAAATAACCTGAAATTAAACTTTGCCATTTTTGTAACTTTGGTGGCAACATTACTGGTAAACAATGGCAACTTTCTGTCGGACAATTGACACAAATTCATTCCAAGCAGAGGAAAAAGAAGGGAACACACCAACGCAGAGGGGTGTGAGGGCTCCTCTGGAGAAGCCGCTCCTGGGCGAGCTCTGTACGTCCAACAAAGGGCTTCCCCACAGCAGTAGCATAACAGAGAAAATTTCTCCGCTCTTTTCAGGGACTGTGCTCAGCCGCAGTGCCTGTGCCAGGCTGTCCGGCAATGCCGAGAGCCGCAGGAGCGGCAGCCCCGCTATCCCTTGACCCCGGCGGAGGCGCCCGGGGAGGAGCACTCGCTCAGAGTCACAGAATCAGAAAATGGTTCGGCTTGGAAGGGACATTAAACACCATCTTGTTCCAACCACCCTGCCATGGGCAGGGACACCTTCTACTAGCTCAGGCTGCTTCAAGCCCCGTCCAACCTGGCCTTGAACACTGCCAGGGATGGCGCAGACACAGCTTCTCCGGGCAACCTGTGCCGGTACCTCACCAACCTCACAGTTAAGAATTTCTTCCTAATATCTAACCTAAACCTACTCTCTTTCAGTTTGAAGCCATTCCCCCTTGTCCTGTCACTACATGCTCTTGTACATAGCCTTGCCCCATCTGTCCTGTAGGCTCCCTTCAGGTCCTGGAAGGCCGCAATTAGGTCACCCCAAAGCCTTCTCTTCTCCAGGCTGAACAACCCCAATTCTCCCAGCCTTTCCTCCATCCCT
>VZTI01000620.1:669007-696700 GCA_013397865.1 Struthidea cinerea | reverse complement strand
CCGCGCAGGACTCGCCGCCGCCGCCGCTGCCGGAACCGCCGCCGCCCGCGCCGGGGCCATGGAAGACTTTCACCCCCACAACGACGAGGTAGGGCCGCCGCCTCGCCCGGCGCTGTGCCCGGGACCCTCCGCCCGCCCGCCCGCCTGCCTGACCCCGCGGCTCCGCCGGCCTGCCCGGGGCTGCGGGGTGGATGTTCCCTCCGGGAAGGAGCCGCGGTGCGGGGCGCTGCCGCGGGCTGTCAGACCGCGGCCATTTTTCCTGGGGAAAAGCCCCATTTCCTCGGGAGAACCCCAAGAAATGCCGGGCCCGGTCAGAGCCGCCGTCTGGTCCTGCCCGTTCGAGCGGAGGAGCCGATCCCTCCCCGGCCGCCGCTTCAGGGCTCTGGCCACCAGTTTTCATTTAAAAATAAGCCAAAACCCCGAACAACTTAAACATTAATGCCCTTGAGGTTTCTGCCCCTGCCCAAGTGTTTGGCATTCGTGGCTGTGAAGAGGCGTGTGGCACGAGGGAACGTGCCGTGATTCCTTTCGGAGCTAAGCCAAGTGCCCATGAGCAGGATAGAGTAGAAAATAGGAGGCCTTAAAACCTGCAAGCTTTTTCTGCACTTGAGAAAGGTATTTGGGTAAGCTAATGACTGTGTGTACCAGTCTTTTTGATATTAGGTTTGCAAAACCGTGTGTTACCCTCGGGAAGCAAGATGTAACCTGCAGATTAGCAAGTTTGTGACTACAGTAAAAACACAGGTTAAGACCCAGAGGAGAAGATTTGTTATTTAATTTTTCCTGGAGAATATTCCCATGACAAGCATAGACATGGTGGAATTTGATCTTTATGGAAAATGTAAAGTTAACCTGTTTCAAAGTTCACTGAGGTCTGAGCTTTTTGGTCCCACTCAAACATCACTAGAAAAGCAATGCTAAAAAACATGTGTATGGAACTGGGGAAAAAAAGTAAGATTTAAAAATTATACTAACAGACTACAATGTGAATAACCAGACACTAGCCCTAATCATTAAGTGTTCCTTAGAGTAAAACTGTAATTTGTTTACTTTTCTGACAAAAATGATAATAATTAACTTCTATTGCAGATGATCTTCAATGCTGATGAGGCCCACAACATAGTTAAAGAGGTATGTTTTAACTAACAGCTCTATTTTAAAGAAATTCTTTACCATACCTTGCCCTGCAGTGAAAGCAGTTATTTTCCTTGACCATCACAGATAAATTATAAAAAATATATAGAATTAGTATTTATATAAAGACAGTGTTTAACTTGGAGCTGCTTTAAGCTTCATCTAATTGCTGTCTTCAACTGCCTAAAGAGGAGAAGGTAGATGAGGGGAGAGCCAGATTTGCGTTACAGTGGAAAGAGTCAGGGTGACAGTCACAAGCTGCAAGGGAAATTCACTCTGGTTTTTTTTTTCCCCCTATATGCAGCTAGAGAGAAGCTAATCACTGGTGAGGTTGCAGGGAGAGCTTGTGAAGTCTCCATCCTTAGAGATTTTTAAAACTTGACTGGACAAGGCTTTGAACAATGTTATCAGACTTGGAAGTTAGCCTTGGCCTGTCTGGGTGGTTACACTCTATGAGCTCCTTGTTCTAGCTTTTAAAATATGTTTTTACAGAGAAAGAACAGGCTGAAAGTGAGCAGCCTGATAGTCTAAATTAAATACCTACTTACTAGAGAGTGATTAATGAGGAGCCTGGGGCTTACAGATGCTCTCAGGTTTTGTGGGGAACTGGTGTTTTGAGACAGGAGTTTCTAGAGGGGCTCTGCAGGTCCTCTCCCACCTGCACTTTTGAAGCTGCTCCAGTACACATCAGCAAGCTCTTGGATGTCAGATAAACAACAATTCAGCCCTTTATGTAACTGTCCCTGCCTTGTAAAGCCAAATACGGTGTGACACAGTCTCCAGACACTGGGAGTAAAGCCAGGTGTTTCTGCCTCTTCTTGGAAGCTTAAACAGGGCCAAAGAGCTCCAGCACTGGGTACGTTTCTGGAAGGACCAAAATCCCTGAGGGGTCTTGTACCTCTTCTGTTGTGTTTTGTGAATGTTTGTTTCCACTGACTCCTTTGGCCAGCTTTGTACAATGTGGTCAGAATTAACTGAGCTTTTCAAAATCTGGGACACAGGTCTCTTACACAGCCTGTTAGTGGGGGATTAGTGCCCGGGATACATCTCACTGAATCAGAGGAGAACGCAGTTTTATTTCCCTCACCTTTTACAGGTGTGTGTTTCTTAAGCGAATTCCTCAACTTTAAGAAGTATCCATCAGCACATAAGTCTTAATTTCTTAGGAGCAGAGAATGCAATTTAAGAGTTACAGTTTGAGAGAAGGATTTTTGTTCAATCATTTTAAGTTTAAGCAAGGGTTGGCCAATCTGTAGCTGTGGGAGAACATCCAATTTTCAAGCAGTTCACATGTTTCTTGTGCTGCCAGATATGACCCTTGAGTATCTCTCATATCTTTCCCATCTTTTAAGCAGGGATGTGCATTTCACTGTTGTCACTGTTGCTCTGAAGGTTTTTGAATCTTGCTGAAAGGTTGGCCAGCCCAAGCTGATATTAGTGATTTGAATAGTGCCATCCCCATTACAGCAGCTTCTGAAAGCCAAGCTGGAGCAGGCAGTCATTAGGAACAGTGTTAGGATTTTCACTGGTAAGTAGATGCATTCACTTGTGTCCAAAGCATATGGCTGAGGCCTTTTCTGCAAGAAATGTTTAGTCAGAGCCTCATTTTTATTCCTGTGATATTGTGATAAATATGTACTAAAAATAAATTTCCAAGAAGGGTCATTTGACTTCCCATTCAGCAACTGATACTTGATGAGCTTGAGTGATTTAAAGTAACCTAATTGTCAGACAAAAATTCCTCAGATTATGCAAAACATTTTAAAACTGTACATTTGGAAGTATGTTTACTGTAACTATTTTTTCCCCTCTGTTTTAGTGCATAGAAAATGTTTTAGGCAAGGCAGATTATAATCACAACAAAGTCAACCAATGGACTGCTGCTATAGTAGAACAGTCGCTGACGCATCTGGTGAAACTTGGGAAAACCTATAAGTACATTGGTAAGTACAAGGAGCTGTTCTTGTACCACAGGCAGTCACAATAAATAATTGCTGAAAGGTTCCAGGGAATCCTATAAACAAAGCAGAGCAGGTACCTGAACTCTTCTGTTACACAGATTTTTAGTAATACCTGTGGTAAAGCTGTGGCAGTTTTACCTGGGCTGAGTATGCTGGCAACACTTAACATAGATTACATGTTACATGGTCTTTCCTGATTGTTAAGCGACCCCAAGACAATTATATCAACCTTTTAGTATCAGTTCAGGAAAAAATTGCTATCTTAAATAAAATTTTCAGTTGGATTAAGCCTCCTATGAATAGAAACATCTGTAAGACTTTAGTCCTGTATGCAAAGTCATGTCCCGTTATATTTTGTGTATACCTGTGGAAGGAGAAAGGTAAATAAAAGAGTTTAACCCATTTTGGTCCTTTTGTGGAGTGCTGATGTAATAGCAAGTGTTTGCACTCTGTTCTGTTTTGAAAGTCCTGGACTCGGGTTGTCAGTACTTCTGTGACCATTGCAGGTCCGTCTAGAAAAGCTGCACATTACTGGAGCGTGATTTCAGAGAGGGGTCAACAAGTATTTTTGGGAAACAACTCTCATCAAGTGTGACTTCTGCTATACCTGGGAGGACAGCACCTGCAATCCCATTCTGATGGGCACAAGCCATGTCTAAGTAGTTTAAAAGATAAAAAACCATAATCCTATTAGCAAGTGTTTTGTTGAAGCTGTTGTCTTCGTGTGAGTAAAAATAATGATGAAACGAGTAACAAGTTCTTGAGGAAAATACTGGGGGCAAAGGGTTCGTCAAAAAAGGTTTTGTCTCACCTGAATGCCAGCCCTTTGAAAATGTAACATGGGCTTGTGTTTGTAAATGCTGAGTGATTCACCTCCTCTGCTTTAATAATTAATCCCCTGGTTTTATGACCGTATCTTGCAGTTACCTGTGCGGTGATGCAGAGGAGTGGAGCTGGTCTCCACACAGCAAGTTCATGCTTCTGGGATACCACAACTGATGGTAAGTGTCCGTGTCTGAACAGAAAATTTGTGGTCAGAGAAACATTACTTCTTGCTCAGTTGTAGTAGTTGGGTTGAACATTTTCAGGAGTGGCTGTGGAAGCAGTAACTTTCAGGATGAGGTGTTTGTTTACAATCCCAGCAGAAATCTTACCAGTCAGTGCCTGCATTAAGAGCAGTTGCTTTGTAAATTGTGAGAAGTGGGAATAGGAAAGCCTTTCATTCTGAAACAAGAGTCAAAACATTTAATCCTCTCAGCTGAAGAGGCAGAAAACGTTGCTCACAGTAAATACATGTGGGTAGCCCTAAGCACATCTGCCTGCTGTGAGGGGATAGCTACTTTGGAGGAAAAAAGGACTTAGTGAAAAGTAGAAATAGTTTGACTTAGAGTGTGTGTTTCAGCTGCTTAACTGTCAGTCAGGCTTCAGGTGCATTGCATTGCTTCAAAATTAGTTCTTAAATAGACTTTCACAGGTTGAGAATATCACAGGGAAACAATATTAAAATAACTTGTTGTCTGTCACAGATTCAGAATGATCTTTTTAGAAGAGGGTGCAAGGTTTAAGTTTAAAACAGAGAGAGTTCAGAAAGTCAACCAAGCTTAAAGAAAATCATAATATGAAGTTAAGTAAACAAATACAGTTTAATCTTCATGTTTCCTTTTCTGATTTCTTGTCTGACTGTCATGCCAATTTCAGTGTGGGAATTTCAAGGATTTTTGCAAGTCCAGCTTTTAAAGAAAGATACTGGAATGGTGTTTTCCTGTTAACTGTCTTAAGCATACAAGGCTCCTGTTGGTAGCAAACAATGTATAAGTTAATGAAAATGTTTGGAGCAGTTTAGTCTTTTTATAGCCAAGACGACATACTACTATTTCCCTTAAATTAAAATTTTAATATTCATACTAATCTGGCATAATTTACACTGCAATAACATGACTGTAGTAAAGACAATGGAATTCTATTTTAATTTTGTAATAATCTCTTCCAGGAACCTGCACAGTGAGATGGGAAAACAGAACCATGAACTGCATTGTCAATGTATTTGCTGTTGCTATTATCCTGTAGCTGACTGGAAGAGAAATAGAAGCAACACCGAAGCCTTTAAAAAAAAATCATCCTAACATATGGCTAAATATTTCAAACTATTATTTGTTTCTGTATGAGGAGCATACAGAAGTTCTCTACAGAGAGCATACAGTCTAAGCCAGTTCTCATAGATTAGTTATGTGAAAGCTAGCAAAAGAAATTTAATATATATATATATGTATCTATCTAAAGAGAAAGCTTTAGTAATTTAAATATTTAGAAGTATGTTAATGAGAAAGTGCCACAAAGATCAGTAGAATTTATGTCAAAGCTAATATCAAAGATATTTTATTCCAGAGGAACAAAACACATCAAATCAAAGGAAATATCAAAAGGCAAGCAAGACCTCTCAGGATTATGGTGCCTTTGGGAACAAATTATGAACGCAATTCAGAGTGGATATACTGTAAACAGTACTGGTTCTCCATGCTTGATTAAACACAGCAAACTCTGCTTTTGAATGCTGGTGCTTGTGAAATTGTATAAGCATCGCTTTTTGGTCAAGCATGAACGTTTACACGGACACTAAATCCAGGTAAGCTTTTCCCCTGGAGGCAGAGGAGAACTTCTCTGGGACAGAGGTGAAATATACCCAGTCCTAGCAGAATTCTAATTTGTCTTCAAATGAAGAGCATAATATTTGTTAGCAATTCAGGGAAACACGCTGGGGATCTGACACCAGCCCTTAATTCATCATTTATAAACCTGAAAACATTCTGAAGGTACTTAAATTTGATTTTATTCCATGATTACAGAATTTGTGACAAGCACTTTATTGATTCCTTATGCAGTAGCCAGGAGCTAGGGCAATATGACTGCACCTGTACTCCAAGTAGGATTAAAGTGATCAGTGAGAAGGCACACACATTTCTAGAGGCTCTTGTTAGCTTTGAAAGTGTTTATCAAAGTAACATATCTGTTCTTTCTAAGAGTTTTTCCTATGTTCTCTAAGTCTAGAATTGGATTTTAGTCCTGTGAAATAAAACAGTTAAGTTTTGAGCACTAAGAATTCCCCTCTTTTTATGCAAGTTCTTAACTTTGCTCATCTGATGAGTCTTAACTTGAAATATTCCACGTGGAAGAAAAGCATTTGCACACCTGCAAGTATTTGCTGGATTGGGGCCTACATTTTTGTTGATAAATGCACAAATTATATGATAAAGAGATGTATCAATACCAAAAATGCCTAAATGATTGCTGCCACTAAGTGGCAGCTGCATTAAGTTGTTTTCTCAGATGCTGCTTAAGGATAGAATTTTTTGTTTATACTGTATGTCTTCGAAAGAGACTGGTAACTACGTAACAGCTACTGTAGAGCTGTTTTGAATTTTAAGAAATGAATATTAAAGCACTATTACACAGTTTTGTTTGGTTTGGGTTGTTTTTCAGATAACTGACTATTGAGGTATAAAACAAGTGTCCTGTGCAAAGAACAAGCTAAAGAATATTTTGCTGCTTAAATTGTGTATATGTATAGCTAGTGTGACACTACAGAAGGACCCCTGTGTACGTGTAGTTTACAATACTGTTCAAAATACCTTGCTTTGCAGACAAATAAAATTCTGCTTTTACCGAAGTGCAAGTAAAATTAATACTGTAATACTGCGTTTGCCAAAGGCAAGTGTTGTGTGAAGATGTATGTGTATGTTGTACTGACCTTCAAATGTAGATTAATAATTAAGCATTGTTTGGGTTAGGACAGAAATTTCTGAATTAGGTTCCAGCATTTAAGAACCAAATTGTGGAACTGACAAAAATACATTAGTTTTACTGATATTTGGGATTGTGCAATGTAAAAAAAATACACGGAGTAGCAACTGGAAAAAGGTTTGGTCTGATCAATATGGTTAAAGAAGTGGTGAGTAAAAACAGTGGTGGCTGTTGTGCTCCTTTCATAGGTATTGAGGTACAATGGTCAGAAGAAATATTCCACATAGCCACTTGTAATCTCATTTGGTATTTTTGCTTTACTTGAAAACCAGATGCACTGAGTGAGACTATCAGTTTAATGAGGCTTGGTGAAGGTCCTCCTGCAGAAGAACCCTAGAAACTACTGCTTAATTATATGACTGTTTAATTTTTCTTTCTACCAAAAAAATAAAGTTTTGCCTTAGTTGTGCTTTGTGTTCTTGATCAATATGAAAAGTAACTGAGAAAAATATATTCCTCTTACTTTCCTTCACTTGTATACAACAGTGAGAACTTGGGAAATACATTGAAGCTGCATTTTAGAGACAAGATCTTGTCAAAGCCTTGTTCCCAATTAGCTTGGCCTAATTTCTTACACTTCTGATCTACTCAGACCTCTTCCCCCTACTGCGAGTCTTCATGATGCAAGTTAAAGCTTTTTTACTACAGAAAGATTATTATGAAACTCTCGGAAAAGTATTTTCATTCTGCATCACATCCTAGTAAACTTAACTTGTTTTCCATCTTTCCCCCACTCTCAGTGGGTACAAAGAGCTACGTTTAACTCTCCTAACAAGTGCTGAACATTATTATCTGCTTTTCCGAGTAGTTCATTTCAAGGATAAAAGTTATGAATTGCAGCCTGTGAAAGCCCACAACATTTCACTGGTATTTTCTATCAGTACATGTTTTCTTTGTTGTGGCAATCAGGGGTATGAGTTATGGTTAACAATGGGGGTCTTTTTAACGGGGCAGAAGGGTTTGTATTAAGGTACAGCCCATGTCTATGGAGCTGTGTGTTCCCACGGATGGTTTCATGATGAAAGACACCTGCTGTTCTTCCCACCCAGGTTTTGTTAATGTAAACAGAGAAGTGTGAAAGTAAGGGAGCAGATTTGTTACTTTCCGTCTCATTGCCTGCCGGGTGTCTGCCAGTGACTCGTTACCTTTCTGATGGCTGTGATACCATTACACTCGATCTGTGCCACCAGTACAAAGTCTGGTACAAACTCAGGTTCATGCCATCTAAAGCACTTCACAGAAGCCACTGAAATCCCAGCTTGCAGCTAGGCAATATGGGGTTGGACGTGAATGTCAGCACACTGATATTTTAAATACACTATAAAAGAGAACATTGGTTCCTGGTAGCCTGTATGCATCTGTGCAGTGGCTGCCATATAGAGGCAGACAGGGTTTGTTCTAATTCAGAGAGCGGTTTCTGTAATGACCAATTCTTACCTGATTATTGGGACGTGCCTTGCTGCCTCCTCTGCAGTCTGACCAGGTCATTTTGTTCCCATTTAATCTGGAGAGGTATTTTTTAGCACAGTCATGGTGTGATACAAGTATAGAGCCAGTCTACACCCCCATCAGAATATTGTGAGTCAGGAAGTCCTGCCTGTGTGCTGCAGGACATTCCCAGCTCAAAGCCTGCAGCAATTTGTCTCTCAGGGAGTATCTGAGCTCAGACGTGATATTCTGTAAATGCAGCAATAAACCCAGTTGTACAGTGGCTCCAAAGCTGGGCAGTCACATTTATACTGTGTTGCCTGTGAGGTGCTCTGCCTGCTGCGTCTGTGCCAGGTGAGTGTCTGTGGACATTGGTAGTGTATGGAATGGTTTGACTCTGCCCCTCCTCACAGAAGGCTGCAGCCAAACCAAAGATTTTTCTACTTCAATGAATCTAAATCACCATTGAGTAACTGGAGGTTTTAGCTCACATGTTCCACCAAGCACCTGTTTTCAGACACAGGATACTATGTGGCAGCAGCTTTATTTGTTACATAAAAGTTTTCTAAAAAGAAACAGGGTCATGCTAGAGTGACAGCTGCAAACACCCCTGAAACTCCCATCCCGCATCTAACCTAAAATGACTTGAAAAGGGGAGTAAGAGTCACAGAAACACCTCACTGGTCATTATGGTTTGTGTCAGGCACTTACAGTTACCCTCATGCAAAGGAGCAGCCAGGGTCACAGAGCACAAGTACTTGAAGCAAAAGGGAAAGGGAAGATTTGTAGTGACACCAGCATTTTAAAATTTTAAATTTTTATTATATTTGTAAATTAATGGCAGAGTTTGTAATCTATGCTTTTGAGGCTTCACAGCATTGAGACCACAGAGTTCAGAATCAAAGCCATTAAAATCCCCCATCCAGAGGGGGAGGTGGTGAGATGGACTTAACTGGCTCAGATGCAACATGTTCAGACTTCTTTCTAGTTGGCAGGTTCCCATAGGCCTATATTGCATATAATTAAAATAATTTCTGAACAGCACCTCCTAGAGTATGAAACATTGTCATGCTAACTGCAAAACATCTGTATATGTGTAATCACCTTGGGAAGAAACTAAACATTCCCTGCCCCGTGATTTTGTAGAGTTTACTGCAATTTTTGAGGCATCCGTTACGCAGTGTTTACTCATGACCAGCTGGGTAAAATTAGAGACTAGGGTAAGGGTGATGAATGAAATTAAATCCTTATTTGACAAAAAAGTAGTGTGATCTTTCTGTAGAATTTCCATACACACACACATATATATCTAAGTATGCTCATCTCTTTTCATTTATCCATTTCCCTAAAAATTTTGAGTCGTACAGACAGTTTTGTTCATTTAGGATTTCATCTCTTCTTGCTTATTTCCACTTCACCCATGACTAGGTATCAAGACAAGGACTCCAACAGTGTTTGTACAAACAAATATACTGAGCAGAGATAATAAAATTCAGCATTTAGATATTAGCCATCAGAAGTGAGAGGGTGAGGTAACAGCAAGGCTGTGGCTGCCTTTACTAGTGCACACTGCACTCTGCTTGAAGCAATCATGGCTTTATCCAACCTCAGTCGATTACTCTGGGGGCTTTTTTCTTGCTGTGTGGGCTTCTACAGCAGCTGTTGAAAGTGGTCTGTCCAAATCTCACAAGAATCTGCTGCAGGGTTTCAAGTGAGGTCATTTGTTAGTCTGAAATATCTTCAAGACTATGTAAGAACCTCAGAGATCAATGCTGTAATACCTGTATAGTGTTAGTGCTTGAGTTAAATATTTTAGGAAATCAATCTTAAACAGTAGGCACAATTGTAGCTGGGTGGTCTGGTGACGTTGTGAGAGAGTTATAGTTGCCTATTTCATGCTACTCATTACAGGTCCTCTGAATGATAGTTGAAATGCTTTTTTGTAGTGAAAAGCTTTGCAAAAGCTGATTTGGAAAGGAAGGAATTGAGTAGCTTTAACTTAGGGTTTATATCTGGATCAGCTGAGGCTTAGGGATCAGAGATGAGACCTTCCAAGCTCATCTCTTTGTAGCATTGTGTTGACATCATAAGCAACTTACGCGGTTGCCTTAGGGGCATGTGCGTCTGCGCAAAGTTTAGTTTTCATTTGGGTAACAACTGGAAAATGCATGCTTTCCAGTTTAGTCTCCATGGGTTGCTCCACGTGAAGCAAACCCAGACCTCTCCGGCAGTTCTGCCGCTGCTGGTTCCAGGCACAGCTACAGCAGGAGAGCAGTGGGCCGGGCTGGCTGCTGTGGGGTTAGCCAAGGAGGAAATGCCCCAGCTGCAGGCTTAGAAGTCGTAGCTATAGCACGTAACAGAGGTTTGTTACACAACAGCCAGGGGCAGTTATGATTGTGCCATTCCTCTCAAAACCCCTATTTTCTGTGAAATTCTCACAGCCTCCAGGAAACATGAGGCTGTCAACTGCCTGTCTTTGCTGGCTGGCAGATACCCCACAGATGCTCTTCTTCCTTCCCCACCAAGAATTTTGGAGTCAGGGCCACAGCTGCAGCTGTGAGCTGCGTGTGACAGTCACCTGCCCATCTTCTGACTTGGGCTGCTTTGGTATTACCTGTTGGGCCCAGTAAAAGTAAGTTTTTGTATGCATGCTTAACTAGAGATATTACATGCTTTTAAAAGCAGCCTTGCTACTATTCAAAATGCCTTCCCTTGAAAAGAGACACAGGACTGACATTCATGTATTAGACCACAACAGTAATGATACCTATTAATACTGAAGAGAGGTTGGTGAATTAAATATCAAGTTGGTGTTGCATATTGCCAACCTCCATTCACCTGCTGCAGCTGATCAAGGGGCTGTACAATCTCATAAAAACTTGTACAATGTTTTCTTCTTTATAAGCCAAACTTGAAACTGAGAAAAGCAAAGAAGAGAGGCAGTGTGAAGGGACATGGAAAACACCAACAACTGAAAAAGAGACTGAAGAAAAGAGCTGATCTTCCAATTTACTTTCTATTTTCCACATTCCAACTCATAGAGCCAACCCTGAAATGCTGTTGAATTTACAAAATCTGGTCTCCATCTCTCCCTTTTTCAGTAATCTGTTCGTTCCCTCAGCTCCTGTCTCATTTCTTTAGGAAAATAGATTAAACAAATAAACCTGTCTTGGAAACTGATCCTAAGCATTGCTCAAACAGTAGCCACTGGAATGTGTTCCTGGTTGTCCACAATAGCAGTAGCACTAGTATTGCTCTTCTCATAGTATTACCATATCACCCAGAAGCACTAAGTTTGGAACAATTTGTTATTCAAATATAAAAGAAAATCCCAACTGCAGTCTCAGAACCATTCAGTTTGACTGTGGAGAGAAAACTGAAATGGATGGACACAGGCAGTCCTAGGAACAGAAAGAAGTTATGTCAGGCACTCTGAACTCAGCAGTCCTAGAAAGGAATTTGAGCCCAGCAGTTGTCTCAAGATGAGGACAGAGATGAAGGTCTCTGAGGAAGGTCATTGCTGAGCATGTTGGTGCTGAGTGTTGGGAGCAACAACAACTGAGGGGTAGGGACTTTCCTGCTTAGAAAATTTACTCACAGCCTTGAGAGTCACGCCAAGGTAGAAGTCAGACAGAAGAAAGTTTAAGATGAAAGTCGAAGAATCAACAATAGCATAAAATACTTTTTCAGGTATGGATGGAAGAGAAGAAAGTTTGGTAGTTGTCTTAGCAAGAAATTTTTCTATTAGTTTTTTAAAAGGTTAGTGCGTTCTTGAGTTGGGTGGAGAACAGGACAATGAGGTGAGAGGTTCCCTTTGTAGCTTGTGTGACATTTACAAGGCACACAAAGTCCTGGGCAATCTTTCCCATAGACACTTTCCTTGGCCGGAGTAAATACCTATTTGGCACATAAGGCAGCTGTTTGCCAGCTTGCCCTGCCAGTATTTTCTCTGCTGTACTGTTCCTCATGTAGTTACAAAATGCAAAAGCTGTCCCCATTAGCTGGCAACGAACAGTGTTTTCATCCTTTGGTAGGGGAAGACCCAGCAGCTTGAAAGAAATTAAAGGGCTGTGGACATTACCTAAACAAGGAGGGAACATCTGTTACTTCTAAAGGGGAAGTGGCATCTTAATAGGTTACAGCTTAGTCTTTGCAAATGACTTGAAAGTAACATGATGACTTTCATAATTTTCTTGGGTTTGGGGCTGGTTCCTGTTGCTTACATAAATGCAAGTGTGCCGGGTAAATTTTCCTAGCAGTCAGTTGCCTGTATCTATCACCCTCTGACTAAGTCTGAGAATTGCAGATTTTTTATGCAGCATGAACAGTTGGGGGTTGCTGTTTTTTTCTACCCAGTCTCACAAGCTAAGACTCGTACAGTGTCTGTCATCATGTCAGCCATACCCTGGGCTGCATCAACAGCAGTGTGGGCAGCAGGTGAGGGAGGGGGTTCAGCCCCTCTGCTCTGCTTTGCTGAGACACCCCCTGCAGTGCTGAGTCCAGCTCTGGGGTCCCAGCACAGGAAGGACCTTGGAGAGAGTCTAGAGGAGGCACCAAGATGATCAGGGGGATGGAGCACCTCTGCTATGAGGAAAGGCTGAGAGAATTGGGATTGTTCTGGCTGGAGAGGAGAAGGCTTTGGGGTGACCTAATTGTGTCCTTCCAGTACCTGAAGGGAGCTCACAAGAAAGATGGAGCAAGACTCTTTACAAGAGCCTGGAGTGACAGAACAAGGGGGAATGGGTTCAAACTGACAGAGTTGTGGATGCTGAAAAGCCTTCAGCATAGAAATTTTCCAGCTTTCTGCAGCATTCTGTGAGAATCCTGCTTTTCTCACACGAGCTGTGGCAAACAGTGCTACGGTTTTGTAAACGAATTCTCTCTATCTGCAGCTGCAAGTTGCTATGTAGTATTGTTATGATATTGACTAGAGAAATATTTTGAAATACATGTTGTAGGTTTCAGCCAACCAGCCTGGGAGGTGGATTGTTAAAGGACCAATGACCTTATACCATTTAAGAATACTAAGATATAAAATGAGTCAGTATATTATTAAATAAATTAATTCCATTTGCTCCCTGGACTTGAACTTTTGTGTTGTGATTTCTCTCCGTCCCCGGTACAACAGCGACAGAGAGTAGGTTTAGATTGGATATTAGGAAGAAACTCTTTGAGGGTGGTAAAATACCAGGACATGTTGTCAGAGAAGTTGTGGCTGCCCCATCCCTGGAAGCATTCAATGCCAGGTTGGATGGGGCTCTGAGCAAACTGGTCTAGGGCAGGGTGTCCCTGTCCATGGTAAGGGGTTCAAATGAGATGATCTTCAAGGTCCCCCTCCAACCCAACCCATTCTATGATTCTGTGATAATCTCCCCCCAAGACCTCTCCCCAAATGTTGCTACAAAGATCTCCTCTCTAATCTGTCACTGCTACCTGTACCCTGCTCGCTCACAGGGTAACCATCCCACCCCATGGGAGGTTTTAGAACATAAAGCACTTACAGAGGCAGCAATGCAAAAAGGGCTCTAATAGGATATTGTCTTTTTGCAGGCTATAGACAAGGAACGGTGGGAAATGCTGTAAATACACTGGTATGTTGGCCCTGTACTGCAGTGCTCAGGCCAACACTCACATCACTGTGGTTACCCAGGAGGACAGCTTGGCGGGTTCAGAGTGTTTGCTTGGGGAAAAGCTGCTGGAATGCCCCAGGCAGTGACGTGAGGCCACACAACAGACAAACCCAGATAGTCAGTTCATTCAATATGATGGCTTTTACAGTGGTACCTGCTGATCATCTGACAGATTAATGCAAATACAGGCATTGGGACATTCATTAAATGACCAACAACAATGACTAATTTGAGGCAAGATTCCCTGGCTATGTTTGCAACACAGACTCAGCTGCCTGCCTCAAAAAATGTGAAATGGAAGGGAAATGGCTCACTTCCAGGTGCAGCAACAACTGTGGCAGAGACCATAATCTTTAGAGGTTTCCTATAAAACGAATACAAGCTAATACCGGGAAACTGAGCATCAGTTAGTCTTCTGCAAGCAGAATTTCACTGCAACTCATGTAGCTGTCCTTTACACACTGTTTTTATCATTATTTCCTTTGGCTTGTAGCAGTAGGTCTTTGCTATCAAGTCCCTAATTTATGCATGTGAGATGAACAACAGTGATGGACAATGATCCACATATTTACTTAACCATTTGCAGCCTTATTACAGTGAGAGTATTGCATGAATTTTTAACAGTTGTTTAGAGGAACTTTCATAATTTTGAGTCAGAAAGTGGCTGCTCACAACCTGCAGAGCTCTTTTTCTGCTTCTTCAGGGGAATTTTCTTTAGAAAGTGCTTCTCACTCTTGGTTTGCAGTCTTTGCTGATTATTTCCTTTCTGCTGTCTGAGCAAGGCTAAGGTTTCAGAGGGCTTGAGTGAATTTATCACCTGAAAACAGGCTTGAGCTAGCACTGTTTGCCTCAGATGAAAGGGAAGTATGAGAAAAAAGCAGGGAGGGTGATAAAACCTCAGCAGCAATTGCCTTCATTAACTGTTCATGAGAACTAGCCCAGCTTTGGGTCATCCTGCAGGAATATTCACTTATGCCCTGGCTCCAAGGCATTGCAGGATAGAAAACCCTTTGGTCTACAGAGGTGAAGAGAGGTCTGTGATATGAAATTGGACAATTTCTGTGCCAAAATGCCCTGCAATTTACACTGGCACTGACAGCTGCATTTTGGCCTGTTAGCTGCAAGGAGATTATGGCAATTGCCTTGTTCCAGTTCTTCCCTATGTCATTTCTGCACCCAGGAAAATTCCGCCTGAATTTTCTCAGTGCTTTCCATCATTCAAAGAGAATCTTACAAAGCCACAGTGCAGATCCCTGACCTTTGCATGGCCCAGTCTAACTCACAGGGCTGTGAGAAGGCAAAACCAACATAGGAAGCATCTACACTTGGACGAACAGGTCTCTGCAATTTGTTTGCTGCAAAAGTCATAAAACTTACAGTGAATGGTATTTGCATATTTTTTGTCTTAAACCTGGTTGACCTACAAGTTCCTCGCAGGACACTTTGCTTTGTAGATTGCTTCCAGGATAAGAAAACATCCCTTCCAAGGAGCAGAGATGGTCTAATTGCCCCTTCACTGGTCTTTCCTTTCTACATCCCTTCCTCCCTCTATGATTTGCGGGGTGGCTCAGTATTTTGGGGGGCAGTGAGGTGGGTTTTTTTTGCCATGGCCCTCATTTCTGAACAATGAAAATGAAATAAAAGTCAAATCCAAGGCTTTTTTTACGGGATAAATGTACAAAAATTGACTCACACGCTGAAAATCTAGAATACAGCAGGTAACAAATTTCTTTCATTTCAGAATTTAACATTAAAGTCACTAAGAAGAAGGAGATAATATTATTGGAGAGGTGCAAAACAGTCTAGTTTGGCAATCCAGAGGTGGCTACAGCCCTGGGCTGTTTGTAGTGACAGGGGAGGTTGCAGCAGAATCATGTTTTGTGAGATGTGCACTGCAGTGGTTGGAGCTCGGGGTGAAGCCCTTGTGCCTCTCCCTGAACTTTCATTGGGCACAAGCACTTAAAACATTGGCAAAAACATCATGAGAGCTGGAGATTTAGAGGAAATTTGCAGAGATTGGGAGAAGGAAGGAATGGGCATGTGAAGCTGGGGCAGCAGCAACTGGTAGAAGAAATGAAAAGAGAGAAATCAGCAGTAGCACTCTGGGCAGAAAGGCACCAGTTTGCCAGGCAGAAGAGTACTAGTGGAAAGGGGGGGGAAAGGGGCCAGCAGAGGTGCAGAATGGGACTGGAAAGCATTTGTAATCTTTCATCAGATCTTTCAACAATTTTCCACTCCACTGTGATTAATTTTGCTGTCAGTCTGGGCTGGTTTGTGTGTGGTGAATGTAAATGAGACCATTAGGTGGTTAACTACTGTATCAAATGCAAAAGTGAATGTCTGGTTCGTGACAAGTAAATACTCTGGCTTGTGTCTGTGCAACTGATGCTGTTTTACAGAGCCAGGCATGAGGATCTTGATCTTGCCAACGCTTACAACTGTAGCATCTTAATGTATGCTCCTAAATTCCTTTGAGCATATATAACTATGTGTTCGGACACTTGGCTCTGAATTCTACAAAGAACTCATTGAAAGATGAAAAAATATAAGCATTCAACATTAACTTACTAAGAGTAATCAAAAAAAGAGCAGAATCCTCAGAAAAAATGCCATAATGAGACCCTAATATTATTTCTTTTTGTTCAAAAACACTTTGTGTTTCATAGGCAGCTTTTTGTTGGTTTTTTTTTTCTGTTTCTAATTTGGTTTAACCCGCCATGTGAGAACTGAAAGGCAGAAAATCCCCACCTAGCAGGGAAAGTCTTACAAGCCTTCAAAGAGGAAGATCTCTTTTACAAATGGGGTGGTTTCCCACCAAACATAGTAGCACTTTTATTGTAGGCTAAAACTTAGGAAAACTTGGATTTCATTTGCCCACATTAACACTCTTCAAAGTAGGGAGCAGAGAAGAAAGTGGGGCTAGATGAGACCCAGTCATATCAAGTTCTTGCTTGAATACATTATCTGAGTATGGCCCAGTTCCATGTCCTCTCCAAAGCCCCCTTCCAGTTTCCAAAGTCGAGGTGAGGCCATTGGGAGCCAGAGCTGCCCAGCACCCCAGAGGGTCACAGTCTTTAAATGTAAGACTAACTACAGTGGATTGGAGAGTGAGGATATTGGTGAATTAATTAACTGCTTATTTCAGATGACTACATATGGGAACACAGAGAAAAATCATACAAGAAGGGAAGGAAAACATCACAGGCTGAAGCCATAAGTGACACCAACTTTTCTATCTAGTCACTTTGAATTGAACTCTTAATTGCTTCCATTAGCTGAAACAGTTATTTTAATAATCCAGCAACTGGCTTTTCCTGCCCTCAGCAGAAAAAAGGAAAAATTGTCATATGAGTAGCTAATTTTTTGGAACTGAAGCAGGGATCAGACTTCAATCCACTTTGTAAACTCAGGTACAGTGTAAGTTCAGCAGTGTGTGACAGCTTGCTGCTAGAACAAACACAGTATCTCATTTACTTTGGCTCCCAAAAAATATGGAGCTTAGTAAAGAGGGAAGGAAGAGTTTTGTGGTGGCAATCGACCCTCATCAATGAAATATGGAGCTCCCTCAAGTCTTGCTTTCAACTATCCAGTGCCACCCCTCTTGTGCTGCTTCTCTCTGTGGTTCACAGAGCAAGCCTGAGACAGCCCTGACCTTCAGAAAACCTTGTTGGTGCTACTGCAGCTGGGACCTGGTGCCTGACAGCCTTGAGAAAACTGCTGAGTACCATGTTGAGTGTCTCAAACAAAGGTGAGAGGCCACTCCCTATTTCCAGGGCAGCCCTTTGGAATCAGCAACTTGACAGCAAAAGCGCTGGTTTATTGTGAAATTGACCCTTTCCCCATCCCGAGAGAAAATCCCCAAATACACAGAAGGAGGAATTTTTCAGCCAGAAGCCCAGCTGATAGCAATGGTCAGACTGCAAGCAGTGGCATTTGGCCACAAAAAAGGACTGTCCTTGAAGCTCACCTGTAGCCCACTGCCCTTAGGACTCAAACTAGTTTGTTTCTTATATTTGTATTTCAGTGCTATCTGTTGCACTCTTATATCCTAGATTTAAGAAAATATTCATATTCAGACCATGATTGATTATGCATGACTTGCTATTTTAGCAGGATTTAATATAACAAACGTTTGAAAAAAACTGAGAAACTCTCACTTATTCTTTCATATGTTTTTGGAAGACAATGGTTTATTAATAAACACAGAATTACTTTCTCTGAGTTCAAGGTGACAAACAAGCCCTGGTACAAGTTTGCAGCTGGTCAGAGAATGTCACTGCAACTGACTAATGTAAGAACCCTGTTGTTTTAAGAATAAACATGGCAGTATTTAGAAAATTAATGGTGAATCAAAATACACCCCTCCAAGACTCTTCTTATGATAAACATGCTGTCTCCATGTGACCCCTTGCAATTCCTCTTTGCCCAGTTTCGAAGATTATAAAAGCCTGATCACATTTTCATTAAAATCAAGGGCAAATATTTCAGTGCTCTTTGCATAGAATGAGACCCTTACTATATTTCAGTAGTGATATTTTTCACTCCATAGAAGTTTTTTTGACTATAGATATGTTCTATTCTAATTTAATAGGTGCATTTTAGACAGAATTATTTGGATTTGAATATGGCCCTTCTGAGGGAAAGAACTGTAAAATTCCCACTAAGAACTGATCTTTGCCAACATTCGTCGATAACTGATACTAATAAATAGGAACTGGTAGGCTTTCTGAGGTAGCATTCGGAGCCCGGATAACATTTTAAAATGCTCTAAAGGGAGAACACATCCTCTCTGACAAGCTGAGGTGCAAAATATGCTACATGCAACCAGATGGCTGCACAAGCTGGTCTGAAATTGCAGAAGGAGACCAACCTTTCTTCTGCGGCTGCAAAAACCTGCCAGGAATGTCTAGTGCTGTGCAGGAGCTAATGCAGGGCTTGGCTGTGGAATTTAAAAGTCACTAAGCAGGCAGCTGGGACAAACAGGAGACATGAGATACTAAACTGTGGCTTTTTCAAGGCTTTTTGCACTTGCTTTTTCAATTTTTTTTCCTATGCTGCTGGTTTTAATACATTTTCCCCTCCTCTCTTGCCAGTATTAAAAATTTTGGTTCCCTTTTTCTGTTTGTGTTTGAGAACCTGCTACCTGTAGTGTACACACAGAAGCACTGTGCTGTGTATAGGAGTCTTGTGCACATCAGAAACTTTACTCACAGCTGTTCCATAGCTGTGAATAAAGTGACCATTGCTTTCTCGGAGCCTGTTTCAGCATCAAAGAGGAACAGCTGAGCAATAGGGCCAAAGGCTCTGTTTGCATTTACAAGCGCTTCAGAGAATACCCGTTAAATCATTCAGCAGCAGCTTTTTTCAGCCTTGAAGTCAGAAATGGAAGTCTTGAAAACACAGAACCTCTTCTTGTATGGATCCCTGCACCGTGAGCCTGAAGATGTGAAACCCCTCGAGGGTGTTCAAAGCAGCCGAGCAATGACTCACACGCCAGGTGCGGGACTTGGATTGAATCCGTCCTTGTCATCCCTCCGCAGCTGGGGTAGTTCTCAGAAGCCCAGGTGGTTCTTTTTCAGTTCTCCACTTTCCCGAGGAGAAGCAGCTTCTTTTCAGCTGCATGTTGCAGCTCTCTCTTGGTAAGGTTATTGAAGGCTTATGTTGGAAGCCTGGAAGGCACTGGTGTGCAAAGGAGTTTTCCTCTTGTAAGGATCTAACTTTCCCAGTCAGCCTTTTCCAACTTCCCTTGTTCCAGGGGCTGGCTGCAGCCAGGATAAGCTGTCTCCTAATAGCAAGCATTATGCTAGAATGCTTTATTGTTTAATATCACTAAGCTTTATGAGTGTGAATTGGCTCCCAAAAGCACACGGCAGCCTCCACTCTTCAGCAGTCATGGTGAATAATAGGAGGATAAAGGCAGTTAATTGAGGGAAAATCCCCTCACACATACAAAGAAAACAGATTTCTACTAAACAGCCAGCACACGGAGGGCAGTGAAAACTTCCCTAAAGTAAAACTTGACTTTTACTCTACCACAGAGCCAAAATAATTCCCAAGAAGCAAAGGGACTTGCGTTAAGTGTAGATGAAATTTACGAGCTGGGCTGTCCTTCCCAGACTCCAAACAGAAGAACAGAGTTAGTCTTTAGACCTTGTATTTAACGACTCCCACATGCTTGGGAGTTAGAAATTTTCTTTGTTAAAAATGAAGTGTACTCCTCGTGGGTCAGCTTCTGAGTTGCTGATGCTCTGCTTGTTGAGTGTGTCAGCCAGGCCCTCAGGGCCACAGAGAAAAACACCTATTCTGGAGCTGTTAAGAAAATGAAAATAGGGTCAGAAACTAGGTATGGAGCAGCTGGATATTCTCCATGTAAATGATTTTTATGTTCTATAGATGCAAGGTATTTTCACAATTACAGGAACTGAAGTAGAACTGGATGTCTATCCCTTAAACCTTATAACCCCTTAAAACTTATTGCTGCTTCTGAATCAAATGCTGGGCTAAATCTCAGCTCAGCCTAAGTCAGTGAAGACAAGTTTATTGACCTCACTGAATCAAAGAAATAGATCTTCAAACAGCTTATGGCACAAATTCTTGAGACGAGCTGTTCTGGTTTTTTCCTACAAATTTTGGGTGGTTAGCTAAAGGTCATCCATATTCAGGTTTGGTTTTTAGAGGTAGAAAGTGGTTTTGGATATTCCTATCTACTTCAGCTGGAAGGATAGGGTTAGTTTTTCCTAAATCTTCTGCTAGTAATTAGACACTCCAAGAAGTATCTTGCAAAAAAGGAATGACTTTTTTAAAAAATTGTAGGTCAAAACAATTTGGTCAGGATCCTAGATCATGTCCATGGCCAAAAAAAGAATAGAAGATACCTGGAGATAGGTAGGAAAAAAAAATGCTCCTCAAATTTTATCAGCTAAAGGAACAAGATTGTGCTGTAAGGACATTGAATACAGGAAGTCCACAGACACCATAAATTTGCACAGGTTTACCCAGGATGCTTCCCCGCAATTGTTTTGAACTCGTTTTCCCAGTTAGGTCTTCCATATAAGGTTTTCTGTTTCAGTCCTGTAATCACATCTTTCTCTTCTTCATGATGCACTACAAAGTGAGTGGCCTGTGGGAAAAGAAACACAAAGGACAGTTAAATACGGCAGCATTGTGTTCGCATTAAAAAATAATGATAAGGCCAATACTCATTGAATTGTTTCCCTGATGAGATTATGGAATTTACGGTGTTTTTCCAGGAAAGCTAAGATTGAAAACATCCTGACTATCAGTGTCTACCCCTTCCTTCTCCCCAGACTGGGTGACCTCAAGAGCCAAAGCTATGAAACATTGAACCAAGCAATTAACTGTGGGAGTTTTTTGCAATGAACTGGTTAAGTCTAAGAACTCCAAAACAGGGCTGCAAATAAAAAAAACCTTTCCCTTCAGATACAATAACACTACTCCCTTGACCATTATGCAGTCCTGCCAGTTTGTTCTCTGGGAGGTTTGATCCGTATGAGGAGGTCTTGCCTGTGTAACTTCCAGCTAGACCAGCTAAGTTAAACCAGAAAGAGAAGATGTGGTTAAAGACATAAATTCAGGCCTTGCAAAGTTCTACAGCCCTTTTACATGAGACAAAAAAATGTTGCATGTAACTTTATCCCCAAGGAAAATTGTGGGACTTTTCTTCTTTGCTTTCTGGTTTTTTTTTGGTATTGCATATGTGAAAACTTCCTTGCTGCTCCCCCTCCCTGTCCCTAGCTGAGCTACAGCACTTTGGGCACATGGTGAATTTTGCAATGGTGAGAGAAAAGTAGTATAAAACATCAGTAAATGTAACAGAGTGAGAGCCTTTCCTGACTCAATCACACGTTCTCAAGTGTCCACTCCTCTGTACCCCTGCAGCAACCTGCCAGCACAGGACCAGACAGAGAACTCATGAGTCCTGAAACAAATATGCTGCTATTGCTCAAACTTTGTGCATTGGCTTCCCTGGTCCCTAAAGCTCTTAATTACATGCTTTAGGCAGCACCAGCTGTTTTAGAGACGTGTGCATGGTCAGCTGAGGTTCCTCCTCTGAACAAAGTCTGCTTCCCACAGAGCACAGCCAGAGTAAACCAGAAAGGAAGTCAGTGCACAGGAACAGCTGATCCCGTGTGACTTCTGATGGATAACACCTGTCTGCACTCAAAACTTGTGAGAGTCGGATGCCCAGGATAAAAGACCATTTGAATAGTTATGAAAACAGATTTGTTAACATCAACCCCAGTTTTATGGCAGTGATATCCTCCGTTGTGTGGTTACCTGAGTTTCATCCCAGCCTGTAAGGTAGATGTTATAGCTCAGAAAGTCTGCATTATTCCTCTCCTGCATTTGAGCCTCCAGAGATTGCAAGAGGTCAGCAAACCATTCAAAGGCATGAGTGTCCCTGCAAAGCCAGTAAAAATAAATCTGGAAGAGACAAGAATAAGATGTCGGGGGACACAGGCACTTATGTTTTCTGGGTTTATGTATGCTGACAGAGTGAGGATTATAGAGTTCTTGTAGAAAATGTCCCTGAACACTTCAGTAGATGGGTAGGATGGTATTGAAGCTACTCAGGAATTTTGATGCTGGGAGGCTTATAAAGCTGGATGACTGACTGCAAGAACAAGGAAATATCTTTCTTTTTCTCTTCCACATTTTTAGTTCACAACATTTCCCCACTTATCTCCTTGTAAAACAGTTTGTTAGGACATAAATAAATGACTTAGAGGTGAACTCTCTTTCTGTCTGCTGGCAAGCAAGATAAAGTAGGTAACAAAACCAGTTCTGTTCCCTGAATATGACCATAACTGCAAAGTGTGACCCCACACCTCTGCACAGGGAGTTTCCAGGGGCAGGAGGGGAGAGGAGGATGCTTCCATTGCTCTTCCGCTGATGAAAAGCCTTTCTCTCTGTGCTGGCAGAAGGAATGCAATATTTGCCCAGGCTGTATTAGTGCCTTAAACTTCGTGTTTCTCAAGTGGATAAGCACCCATTTCCACTGCAACTGGAAATCCCCAGGGCCACAGTCAGGATTAGCATGTGTGATTTGGCTTGTAGGCTATTTCTCCTTTCATTATGTTTTTGCTTTAGATCCTCCTGCTTTCCTCCTGCTAACCTTGAGAGGCAACTGGACTCTTCCTTCTTTTGGGACTCATGCATGCCTGGAGCCAGATGACCTTTGCAGTGCCTGCTTTGATTTAGGCCCTTGGCCCTTGAACAGCTACAGGGGCTCTGGGAAAGAGGACACAATACCTTCTTGAGCTTTAGGTTGGTGGCATCATGGCAGTATTTGTACCAGACAGACTTGAGAACAGATGCAAAGGGGGTGACCCCTATTCCAGCTCCAACCAGCATCACAGTTTCATAACTGAACACATCCTCACTTGCTGTCCCAAAGGGACCATCCACAGCTATCCTGGAATTGAAAGTATGCTTATTAAACCAATAGTGAATATTTATTAACACCATGTAAAACACCAGTAAAAAAGGTATTTGTCTGCTACAATGCATATTTGGACTCAATACTAGTCAGCAAAAGGAGAGGTGGAGTTGATAGAAAAAGCTGTAAAGGGGCATCTAAGACCCACATCTGTGTCACCATTTAAGGTTTGTATCACTGGTGCCATCAAATTGGTTGAGGAAAATTTAAACTGTCATAGGTGTTTGTTGACATTACCATAGAAAATCTTTATACATACTTGGGCAACTTCCATGCCTCCTGGAATTCTTGTTTATCACACCCACAGGCATTGAACAAGCCCTCTGTCCAGTCTCCTACGATACGGACATGAATGCTGAAGTAATCCTCTTCTGGAGCAGAAGTCAATGTAAATGGATGCCATTCCAGTTTAGACACTGCTGGACATTTGACAAAAATGTATTGTCCAACCTCCATCTTGAAGCCCTTTTTCATCATCTGGAGCTCAATTGTCTTGAAGGGATGAATGACCACCTACAGTGAGAAAGGCAAGGGGAAAAGAAGGAAAAGAAAATGTTTGTTTTCACTAATCACTGATATATCTCACTGATGTATCTACATCCACCATCAGTAACATCACCCTCCGCTCTGAGAGCAAGGAAAGCTGGTGAAACTTTCTTCCCGGCAGAACTGAGAGTGAGGAACAGCACCTGACAGGCAGATGAAACCCTGCAGAGAATGCTGATGTTTTGGTTGAAGTATTTTTTCACACCATGCTTGCGGTCACTCCAAAGGGGACAGGCCAGGCTGGCACGTCTTGTAACACATCACCAGATCTGTGTGTGCACACTGCTAATTCCAGCAGGACCTCGCACAGGGCACAGAGCACAGTGTTAATGGACGTGACTGTAAATATAGGGGCAAAACCACAGGGCTATCCCACAGATATTGAATAGGTAGTACCACTGAAAATTGATGTTTTCTTGTAACAGTTGGGTGGGACAATATTATAGAAGCAAGACCAGTAATTCTGTCACTGTAATTTTAAATCCCAAAGTTTTCTGCCAAAATTATTTTCATTTTTCAAAAGAGATTTGCAAGAGGGAGAATCAAGTCTCTCTGTCTGTTAATTTAGCTATTGATAGTGGTGTTTAGGATTGTGAAGGAAATTTTCTGCCAACAGAGTACTAAATAGACACCATAGAAATATAGCGTAGAAGTGGCTCACAGGATATTTTGGTAAAATTACCAAAAGCACACTAATATTTAGGAGCTTTCCAATGTGTCAGCACCATTACAGAGCATGGTAGAGACATCTGGTATCATCCTCCAAACACTGCTATGATTTGAACAGGGCGTGTCCTCAGGACGGAGGAAATTACACTGGGAAAGGCCAGGACAGTTTTCATATCTGTGAACTTAGGGCTGTGCTAATTTGGCTGTCAGAATTTTGGAACCCGTGCTGTTGTGGCTGCAACACACCATGGGGAATGGAAGCTCAGCATTAGATTTGGATGTGTAAAATAAACATCCTCTAACTCATTTTCAGGGGTCATTGCTTCTGTGCCTTAAATTAGTCTCAAGTCTGTGAAATTTCTGCACTGTGGAATTTTTCGCCCAACACAAAGAAAATTAATTTCTTTCCTAGGATTCAGTCCTGTGCCTTAGCTGACTTCCTCCTCTTGCTCATTTTGAGAGGCTACTTTTGGATGTCAGAACATTCCTTTCACCGACAATTTTGTTGTGTAGGAAGCTCTGGCTTTGCTGCACCATTTGGAAAAGAAGGTGATGCTTTGCTTGGTATTCAGTGTAGAATCAGCACTTACCTTTGTGATAACAACCTTCTGCTGTGACCTCCAGAACCGCACCAGCCGCTCACACAGGTACAGAAACATGGGACCTACCACCCACTTCCAAGTCTGTAAGCAGAAGAGAGTAAGTCAGACGATGAAGATCATAGAATCACGGAAAGGTTTGGGTTGGAAGGTATCTCAAAGATCACCTAGTTCCAACCCCCCTGCTGTGGACAGGGACACCTTCCACTAGACGAGATGGCAGCTTAGATCAAATCAAATCCTGGAAAATCCATAAGCAGCGGTGAAGTTCAAGTAATCCATGTTCTTTATTAGCCAGATTAGGGAATCCTTAAGATATATGACACCTTCAAAATTATGGTCAGAGAGGGAATTTCTTTCTCCATTAAGAGTTGCACTTGGATTTTTAGTTTCTACTAGAGTTACAGCAAGGTATCTTCCTGTAAGCAATTTTGTCTTTGTCTAAAAAAGAATGTAACTAAGTGAAATGTGGAGTAAAACTCTTAATGTATTATTGACTCAGGTCTGTATTACTGCAGGAAAAGATGTGGTTTTTGTTAACAGATCAGTCTGAAATGTGAAAGAAAAAACAACCTGGTTAGTCAATAAAAGCTGAAGTTTCAATTTCACATTTCTGGGGCGTTATTTTCTGTTAATGAACATTAGTCCATTAAGAAGGTTAAACTATTTATTATGAGAATTATAGCACTTTCTAGATATCCCCAGAAGCAGTTTACTTTTTGGATAAACAGTTCTCAGACACCAATTGCTCTTTTGCTTTGTCTGTCAATTGTGTTTATTTTGCAGCACACTGAAAGTGTGTTGTCTGTCTGGAGTCTGTTTCTGGTTATAATCCATTGTGTCAAAATCTATTGCTACATGTAAAGAAAGCTGCCATTGAAGAGTGCTGAGGGTTACATGGCTGTTTTTCTATGCAATTGCATGTAGTATTTAAGAAAAAAAAGAGCAAACCGTAAACATTTTCAATTGGATTTACACTCAAGACAGCTGTTCTTACCATAGGCGGATTTCCTGCAAACTGGGGGATTGGGCAAGCCCCATTCTTGCCCCAGTGACTGAAGTTCTTGTAGCAAATCTCTGGGTTATGTTCAGCCAGACTTTCAGCTGTCTGTCCCCGTACAATACGACTGGAAAAAAAGTAAAGGTCATAAAGGCAATGAAATTAAAATGAAGGTATCTGTTCCTTATTGTTATTCTATTTATGTACTACTCCATTTATATGGAGTTGTTGACTTCTGCACTGCTGCAGCTTTAATGCAGTTTACTGCTTTAATCCACCCACAAAGTTACCATGAAAGAAATAAAAATGGGAAGTTTGTGGGATAAAATCCTGATTTCAAGATTAGGTGAGGAATTGAGAGTTACATCCATTACCACTTTCAGGATGTGGTTACAATTAGAAAGCGTCACTCTTTTCTGAGTTACCTTGCTTTTTTCTTCAATTTAAAAAAAAAAAAAAAAAGAAGACCAAAAGGAAAAAACCAAATAAAACAACCAAAAACCAAAACCTGGAATGGGCAAGTAATCAATTTCTTACTGACCACCGAAAAGATTTTTTTTCTGCTGTTTATTTTAGAAATTTGGAAATCCCTTTCCAACATAGATTCTTCCTTTGGCCCTTCCTCTCCCTCTAATGCTGTGGAGCAGCTTTTTGGGTGATGTGAATGAACACAGATGCTTTTGACACAAAGCAGCTATTGCAGCTATACCAGCTTGCATCAGCTGATTATCTGGCCTCTATATTCTTGCTTGGTTGGGGTTTTTTGGTTTTTTTGGGGGGGGTTGTTGTTGTTGTTGTTTGTTTTATTATACAGAGTCCTTACTGATCCAGTACAGCTGTATTTCCAGTGGCAGAACTGGTGCTGAGAAATAGTTTCAGTTTCAAGGGGCAGAAGTCTGTTCTGGTCTTGTTCACTATTTCCTGCCTCTCTCTGGAGTTCTGCCAACCTCAGGATCTTAGTAGAAGAATCCAGGTTAAGATCTGCTGAATTTTCCCTAGAAGCAGTCTGCTTCTGATCAGGCTGTTCAGTTTCATGCCATTATGATTCTTTGATATCTTCTCCCCACGACTTCTCTTTCTGCTTTTCTGGCTCAGTTTTTGTGGACTAGACTACATTTCTGATCTTTCAAAAAAACCCCATGGTATCTAAGCCATATGCATGCCTAGCTCTATGTGACAGATTGTGCAGAGTATTATTAGAAAACCTCTGCACAGTGTTGAGAGATAAGATACTGCCCATAAATATTACTAATGAACCTCTTCTTCATTAAATGATTGATTAATATCCTGTCTGAAAGATAAAGGGAAGCAGTGACACTGTCCCAGGAGCATCACGAGTTGCAATTTGCAGGAACATCAGCAGTTACAGTTCACTTCCCCACCAACGACAACGGGTTCAGCTGAGCCGCCTCTGGGATGAGTTACGGGAAGAGAAGGAGCCCATTTCCTCCACTGCCCGCCCACCCCC
>VZTI01000620.1:593165-668965 GCA_013397865.1 Struthidea cinerea | reverse complement strand
ACTGTTTAAGGGAAAGGGGATCTGGGAGTTTTTGCCTTGCCCTATGCTCTGTTCAAGGCTTGACAATGTCAGCACCCTGTACAAGAGAAAGAAAAAGCTTATTTCCCCTTATTTAGTCAGTGTTGATGATCTTTCCAGAACTGTAATTAAGCTCACAGCAGTATAATCTTATAATTACTTCTTTTTTGACTGAAAGTTTTTCTTTAACTTAAAAACAGAGTGAACTGCACCTCTGTACTCTCTCCTCTTTACATATACTGTGATGGGAAATGTGGGGCTTTTGTCTATGACACACAGCTCATGCACAAAAAACATCAGTGCTAGGAAAGTGCTGTAACAGCTTGTAACAGACAAGAATTATTGTGGAGTCAAAGAACCAAATCAAAGAATGGCTTTGGTTGGAAGGGACCTTAAAGATCATCCAGTTCCAGCCCCCCTGCCATGGGCAGGGACACCTTCCACTAGACCAGGCTGCTCAGAGCCCCATGAACCTGGCCTTGAACACTGCCAGGGATGGGGCATCCACAGCTTCTCTGGACAACTTGTTCTGGTGTCTCATCACCCTCACAGTAAAGAATTTCTTCCTAATATCTGATCTAAACCTACTCTCAGTTTGAAGCCATTCCCCCTTGTCCCGTCCCTCTGTGCTGTTGTAAATAGTCCCTCTCCATCTTTCTTGAATCTGCCCCTTTGATGTTATCAATAACCATTGGCTCAGCTTTCTGTCTATGCACAGATGTGCATTTGTATAGACACACGTGTGAGAGCCTTCTCTCCCCTGAGATAAACTGGCATTTCCTAACATGCTACTTTGAGACTGCCAGGTCTTACTCATTCCATGATGGATGGATGCATCTTTGCGCACTTGAGATGCCTTCCATGAGTGTAACAAGCCCATCTCATATTTCTCGCTGTATTTTCTCTGAACTCAAAATGTCATTACTGCCTTTAAGGCCAAATAAGTGAGGTCACTGAGTTCACAGCCAGAAAGCATCTTTCCCTCTACAGATGAGAATATTCCTATGTTTATCTGCTTCCAGAGGATAGCTGAACTTCGCTGACAGCCACTGCTGCCCAAACTCTTGCCTTTTCATTCCAGTACAATTAAAATAGTGGGAGTACAATGAACGTCAAAGTAAATAAAGTCAACTTTTATGAAACACGTGCTCTTCAACTGACCTCTAGGAAGAGCAATGCTTGCTTTCTGATAGCATTGTGTAGTAACTACTGGCATGTTTGGACATTGTGTCAGTAACTATACAATATTTGCTGCAGAAAACATGAATCACTTGTTTGTTTCCTTCCACAGGTTTTGCTCAAACCCTCTCCTTGTTATGAAAATAGGAATGGACAAATATGCTGGGGGCTATTCCGATCTGCCTTCTGTTTTTGTTCTTCCTGTTTTACTCTCATTTCTGTCTTTTTTATGGCACTAATGGACTGAAAGGAAGTGGTTTTGAATAGTCATTTTCGCTGGGCAGTTTTAAAGCACACTTTCTATTGCATGTAGGATTTCCTTTAAAATGGACAATGTAGTGTAACTATGAACTCTTGTAATGTAGCTTGGATACTTGAGTCTTTTTTCTTTATTCATTCTTTGGTTTTATAAAGTGAATCTAAAATATTCACTTTTCCAAGTGATAAAATTGTTTGTAGTGCTAAAACTGTTTCATTAGGCATTTCAGCTCTTTCAGAAGACAATATGGAATGAGGCAACAACAGAAAAACATGTTTGGCATTTGAAAGTTAGAAAACCTTACAAATGCCTATATCTGAGTGGAAACAGCTAAAAATCTGTTCTTAAATGCTGCTGATATTAGAATTTCGTCCAAGCCTGAAACATAAAACTATATTACTGTAGTTTTCTAGACTCAGTGTAATTTTTATACTGAGATCCCCTTACATGCACGTGTGTGATGCAACTCCATTTAGGAGAGAAAGGTAAATAAACAATTAGAAACAGAAACCTTGGAAAAGAGATTTACAATTAAGGTATCAGAAGAAGTTGAGTGCCAGACAGCTTAACTATGCCAAAATAACATGAAACCTCCTGCATGTGGACAGCTTGTTGCACATATCAGTGAGAGCCTCTTGACTCTCAGAGCCTGTACTGGCCTATCACTCCCACCAAAAACAACTGCTGCTCAGTGACAGAAGTCCCTACACTCATGGGTGTGGGGAGGCTTTAAATAAAGAACCAGTAGTCATCAGATATTTCGTGATACATGCAAATACTCACCCAGCACCGTGGATGACAAGGCCAATAAAGAAGATGACAAAGAGATGGTGGGTGTACCAAAATACTTCAAAATATGACCTCCGGATGGTTTTGGTGGATGAAGTGATGATGAGGATGAGAGCCAGCGTGATGACAACCCCAGTGATGCCAGCCAGGTATGTGAAAGCCACATATAGGCCCCCAACGGGGTTCTGTGAAATAATTGCACACGTTGGTCTAAGGAAGAGGCTGCACCAAAGCAGAGCCAATTAAACCACCATTCACCAAACCCTTTACCTTGTTATAAGTCTTTAAGTCACCTGATGCCAAAATCCCACTTCATTTTTGTTGCACTGCAGATTTACCTTTACGAAGGTAATTGGAAGTAGAGGGAAAGGGTTTTTCATGAATTAACACACCAAACATGGTTTCTTACTCTGCCATGGCTCAGCAGGACAGGTTTGGGGAAGGCGAATACATTTGCACAGTTCTGGCGTTAAGAGCTGGAGTCCTACGTCCATATTTTGGGAGCTGAATAAATACTCTCAATTTTCTCTGGTGTTGCACAGCAGTGGGACTCATGCAGAGTTTGGATGCTCAGTGCTCTTCTGAGGAGTAAGGAAGTCCCTTCTTTTCTTTTTCCCCACTGACCAGAGCTTAAGCAGCCCAACTTCAAAACTTCAGCCTTGATTTCTGTGCACCTTTCTGAGTGCCATGTCTATCTAAGTCAGAACACTGCTTTACAGGGTATGTTTTTTACATAATGTTTTAAAACTACTTTGCAATCCTCAGGTGAAAAAGTTTAAAGTACTACCAAAGTTCAGCAACGATGTGACTGGAAAATATAGAAGAACGGATTCTACAAGGTTTTTCTGCAAGATGGTCCAAATCCATCTGGTGGACACCAGAAATAGGCACTGCTCAAATGGTCTTAATATGATCACCGAAAGAAATGTAACGGTGACTCTTCAGAGTCTGATACCACTTACCGCAATAATTTGTCTATAAAAGTTGACATAGCTTTCATTTGGTTTGTCTCCCAGGCCAGAAAGCACAGCTGCCAGAGTGCCTTTCTCTTCAACACGGGCTTGCACGCTCCACTCGACGTTGAATAAGTGCGCGATGGTGTGAATTGCTAGAAGTGAGAGGAAAGGAATAACCAGTATTGACCACAAGTGCTCGGTGCTTTTGGGTACCATTTGAAACTTGGTCACATTTTTTGACTGCGGCTTAAGAGCTTTGCTGCTCTTGCCCTCTTCATCACAATTCCAAATCACTGATGTGTTTTACTGTTAAAGTTTTGACGCTTGAATTTTACAGTTTTTGGATGGTGGAGGGAAAGAAGTAAAGGGAAATTTCCAGCATGTTTTTGTTCAACAAAGGCTTTCAACAATTCAAGTAGTAGTACCCTAACAAATGGGAAACTGAATCATGGAATGGCTTAAATAATTTGTCATTATCATTCTCATCCAGGACTCCTGTAGAAGAGCCAAGAAGTGAATCTGGATTTCTTTGGGGTCACGTTTGTTAGTGCTGCTTTGTTTTGCAGTTTTGCTAATAATCATTAGTAATATTCTTGCTGGGCTGAATGCATCCAAAAACCTAAACCAGCTGAGGTGTTCACACTAATTCCACTACAAGTTTTTGCAGTTTTTTAAAGCTGTACAGTGTTTTTCAAAATTTGAACCACCTTCTATAAGCAGATACTTATTCCCCTTCAAAACAGTTCCAAGTTTTTTATATTCTTTTTTTTTAATAATTTCTATTATTTGTTTCAGACATGCCAGATAAGAAATAAGTCTAAACAGGAATTAAATCCAGGGTATCTGGTTCTCAGGGCATTGCTAAACACCCTTTATTAAACTGTCATAAATGGTACTGATGGTTCAAAATAAAAGTATTTTTTCTTGTTTATCTGTTGCTCTCTGCCAGTTGGCACATATTTGGAAGCTGATTTAAGCCTTGGCACATGCTGACGACTTTAATGAAACCAGGCTTCTTCCCATATCCTTAATAACTTGAATCCCGCCTGGATTCCATTTAAAAACTAAAGAAAGTAAGAAACAAAGAAAGAGTAGAGTACCAACCAGTGTGAAGGGCGATCATCCAGGCCACCATTTTGTGAAAGGTGAGGTTTCTGTCCAGCTGTCGTCTGATACGGGTGGAGCAGCACTTTGGGTTTGAAGAAAAAAGGTATTTGAAGACTATTTGTGTTGTCAATGCACAGTTTTTAAATGCAGGGACAAAACCAGAGGCCCTGAGGGCAACAATTGCTGGCATTGCTAGGAAGGATCTAGAATTCCTAAATATAGACATATAGGTTAGGTATGGCTGTCTCCTGTCCTTCAGAAAGCAGGAATTGCATACGATGTTTTAACATGTCCCACTGAAACAAAGTATTTGATAATGAGAAAAAATTTAACATCCAGTAGGACAAAGGAATACATTTTATCTGTTTTAAATTGCACATTGTATACAGAAGGAGGGATCGCAGTCTGACATGGCAGAGTGACTGCTTTAGTAGCACCAGGATCCTACTGTGGTTCACGATCTAGAAACAGGCTGCAAAGTTTGGGTGTAACTCTCACAGGGAGCTCACACCCCAAATGTGTTAGTCACCTATGGCGGTGATATGAAGGCATTCCTTCCCCAAAATACAGGGTATACTTCCCAGGCATTCACTTACAACTTGGTTTCGGTGTTATCCAAAAAGAAACAGCAAATATCTCTGCAGATACAAATGAATGAAATTGGTTCTCAGGAAAAACAGAAAGGTATTTTCATTACTAATGATGACAAGTTCCTAACAGGCCCCATCTGAATTGTGCTGCCATCACTGGGACTATTCCTAGGGCTTTAAGTTCCTGTAAAGCTGGCGTTTGCTGTCTCCACACAGTAGAAGGCATGATTGTCATGTGTTGTATGTTTGCATTGTGTTTCCTGGCTCGATAAGGGAAGAAAACACTGTGCAAACTACCACAAGTATTTCCTCACAAGAGGCAAACACTCCGGGGCTGTCACAATGACTTCAGACCATAACAACAACCAGGAGAAATTTGGCCTTTTTGTATCACATCTATTGAGAGACGATAAAAGAAGACTGTAGAATAAAATGTAGCACAGTGAGGCAGTTCTTGACTCCCTGGCAAAAGCCACCTTGATCTGTCTAAGAAGCAAAGGCCAAGCAATGGCAGAGGGCTCCAGCTGCCTTCAGTCGTGAGCTCATTAACAACAGTGATAAATACAGTAATGATGGGCATGAAAAGACAACACAGCTATTCTTCCAATTAAAATCAAATAACTTTGTAACCTATGATTTCTGGGTGGCAGGATGGAGAGGGCAAGATTTTTCAGTACATTCCTGTTGAACACTGTGTTTGAACAATTCTTTCCTCTTCTTGACCCCAATGACACTGCTGTTGGGAAGGTCACTACTCTTCCAATAAGTTATTTGACATTTAAATGATTTTTCTTATAGACCCTCACAGCTGTTACCTGCAGAGCACAGCTAATTAGAGACAACAGCACAACAAGCATAAGCAGCTGTGCCCCTGTGCTAAGCCCAGCACAGTGCTACCGCTGCCAGTGGCTCACTGGACCGTGTGTGTTTTGCTCAAGATCTAAAATTGCATTCCTCCTGAGGTGTAGCTTTACTGCAGAAAAGCAACTGAAGCTAAACAAACACCAGCACAAACACCAAACACCAGAGTCCTGTTCTATGCCCCTCCCTGCCCTCCTTGCCCACCCTCAGAGCCCTTTGCTTCCTCATTCCCAGCTCTCAGCAGGAGCGTGTGCTGCCAGCAGGCAGCAGGAGTGGAGCTGTATCTCCCTGTCTGGGACTCACTTTCATGCTGGGTGTAGCCTGAGGGACTCTACCACTGTGGCCAAGGCAGAAGGACTGACTCTGTAGCTTGAATACCAAGAAGGGACAGCTTCCCCAAGGTCCAGGTTAGAAAAGTTAAACTACAGATGTTAGGAGAGAAGCAATCCACAAGCAGCATAAAATCCCAGCTGGAGTACAATTCTCAACAGCTCAAAACCAGGTTTTAGCCTTCCAGTAATGTCTCCATATGTATCTTGAGCTCTTTCACCACTTTGACTTCAGAAGACCCTGTGCAATCTCAAAAATGCCTTGTACGATCAAGGGCTCATAATTATTTTCCAGTTGCATTCATCCATAGCAACATCAATTCTTTCTAAATTTATTTTCATTATCGACTTCTGCAGCCAGAGGAGTCAGCTCTGAATTTTGGCTGATACTAGCTGCAGTATTCCTTAGGGCAGGGGAATAACAACTTTAACCCTACAGCTTTATTTACTATCCCTTTTCCTTTCACATGCATGGAGGGTTTGCCTGTCTGCTTTTGTAGCATCCCAGGATCTGAAAGAGGATAGGAAAAGACTGAAAGCCTGACGTGTAGTTCCAACTTTATAGTCGTAAAACTATTTATTCCTTAGAAAGCCCAGAGCACTGGCCTTGCTCCTAAATGTAGTTTAAGAGTTTAATGTGGCAGGCACATCTCATTTATTCAGCCACACTCATTGTGAGGATGTATGTACTAGATGGAAGTGCAGCCTCTTTCGTCTCTGGTTATTTTCTTATTGCTTCATATCCCACTTTCTTCCCTTATGAAGGAGTCTTGAAACACTGCATCTCTTGTATCACTTCCTCTTCTGCTCTGCTTTTTCAGCCCCCACAGGCTGTCTCATTTGCATTAAAGAGTTTATACTGGGTTTAGATATGAAAAACCACTTCTGGGAACTGGTTTTGTTGATCATGTTTATGTTAAAGTGTCCCAAAAGAAAGGAGGAATCATTATACATTTGGAAAGGCAATTCATGAACTTGAGAAGAATATTGCTTTTCCACTGGACCATGGCCTGCATTGTCTGCATTATTTCTGCTGTTATAGCCAGAAATCTAGATTTTGGCAGTGTGATACAGTCACTACTATCAAAGGAAGCCTCTCCAGCTGTCACTTAGAATCAGTTGTCCTTTCCTTAGTGTCAGTTCCTCGATGCTGTGTATAACATCTGCATTTGGGAGCTAGAAAAAGTCAAAAGGCCTGTGAACTATTTCATCCTAGATGGAAATACAATTCAGACAAGAAAGAATGTAATTTATGAGCCAACTGAAAAAATGTCCCGTTCTGAAAGTCTATGAAAGACTACATTTACCTTAAGACCTGAGCATGCAAAGACAGCAGACAGGGGCTGATATTTCCCTCTCTAAGTGGGTGTAGCATCAGTGACAAACAGGGTGGAGGAGGGTGAGCACCAACAGCTGCTGCCAGCCAAAAGAGGGACTTTGCATCCAGGGCAGGACCATGCCCAGAAGGCAGAAAAAAAGGGAGGACTCAAAGGAGACTAATTCAAAGCTGAACTCTCAACAGAGCTGTAGATACCCCATGGGCATTAGACCTCCGTCTTGCTCGTAGCTCCAGGCTTATCTGCTTCTTACAAGAGGACATCCTCAAAATACGGTATATTTGGGGAAGTTGGACAAAGTTTCTCGGTATATTCGCAAGGCTGTTTAGGTTATTATCTTTCATAAATTTTGAAATTCTTTCTTCATCTTACCGCACTTGATCCTCGGAGAAAGGAGAGCAGGTTTCGACATACTGGCAGCAGAATCAGCATGCAATTGAAATTCAGGCAGGCTGCAGGGGCCCTTGCAAGAGCCAGAGCACGCTGTAATTAGAGAGATGCTGTTATTAAACGCGTTACCTAAGACATTATCCAGGGCGTGGATAGGCACAGATTTCATTTATGTGTTTTATTGCAACTTGTAAAGAGTGTGTGATCTAGAGTTCACATTAACACCGTGAGTGTTCAATGGAACCATGCTCTGATCGAGTCAGAAACACAGGTGCAGGCAGAAGGCATTCCTGCAGAGAGACAGACACCTTCTGTTTTCAGTTTTGAAGTAATATGGTTGTATAAAAAGCTCTCAGTCATGTCTGGCAATCAACAGTCAAACACAGGTGCAAATCTAAGCCATTAGCAGAGTTTTGTGTCCCAAGGCTGCAAAGAAAGTCTGTGGTTTCAGTTTGGTGGGGTTATGGTAGATGGACAGCTTATAAGGGAAGTGGTTTAAGTTCTCCATCAGTAAAGGAGTCTAAGGAAATTTGCTGCTTCAGCTTTCAGGAATCCGTTTCCTTAATGTTGGTCTTTACACCCTGAATTATTTAAGATTTTTGAATTGTTTGAAATGAAGGAATAATGACCATATTAATCCAAAAGCAATGAAGGGAAGGAAAAATAATGTTTGCTCTCCTTGCATGGAGACCCTTTTAGGTTTTAGACCACAGCTGTTTGGGGTCATACTGAGCTCTATTTATCCAAGCACGAGTCTCTGTGACTTCAAAGGCAATTGCACCATGGCTGCAAAGGACAGGATTTGATCTGCAGACCAGAAGCCGTGTGTAGAATGGGATTTCATGCTTTGTAGAATTAAACCATGGCTTTGCAAACCTTTGGCAAAATGCTGTGCTCTGTAATCTGAAGTTTAGGCTGATTTTTATGTCTGTGATCAGGATTTTAAAATATGTGAACAAATTAATTTTCCCTGTCATTTGGTCATGACCCGTGGTAGCTTTGGAAGCAAGTTTGTAGTAGGACACATAATGCTGCATTAACCAGCTGGATTACATGGAATAGCCCAGGATCCAGGATCACTTCATTACTTGACTACTGCTCACATGCTTGATGAATATATGAATGACGATTGCTTTTCAGAGCCAATATCTTTATAACCTATTCATGCTCTGAAAAATAATTGTAAGGGGAAATGTTTCCACAACAGTTCAATGGCAATATTTTATTCATCTTTTGCTTAATAAAGCAGCCACAATTAATATTTACTTTAATTACCAGGAGCATAATAATTAACTGAAAGCATCTTTAGAATGGGATCTCTCTATTTCGTGCACCAGCTGGGCATGTGTCTCCATTCAGTTTGCATCTGGCTTCTAACTCCTACATGAGCCTGCTGCTCCAGCCACTAGATCCGGTTTTGATCAACTAAAACTATTCAAAACTGCTGTGTGTTCTGTCTGTGACAAAATAATAATGTACTTACGCCAAGGAGCACTCTGGTGTAGAAGAATTTTGGTGGCACATCATACACCAGATAGTACCACCAAAAGAGGAAGACATTTAAGCCCAGCCACACAAGCTGAAAGAGAATTAAAGAGGAAGCTTGAAGTTTGTTGTTAGAAATAATCCACCTGAATATACACAGTTCAGATAAGAGTCAGTTAGTTCCCTGTGCTCCTGTTTGCACAGAGAGCTGTACTGCGGGGTATAAAGTTTTCAGCAGGGGTGATAGAAGTCTTTCTGGTGTAAATGGGCTCTGATGTGTGAACACAGGGTACAGGAGTGGCAATAGACCAAAATACAGCAGTGTGCAGCTGAAACGTTTTCACAGGTCAAGGAGTTTAGAGATGGTTGTATCAGGACTGTCATATTGGAAGTGTTTAATTCTGTGAGTCCAGTTAAATCTCCAAATACCATTGAAGGTTAGGGACTCTTCCAAATGGCAGCTCCACAGGCACATTAACCTAGGTGAGAGGAAGACTTGGAAGCTGTGACAAAGGACAAAGAAGCTTGAGATCTAAATTTAGGTGGGATAAATTACACATAGGGCTGAATTCAAGAAGAGAATTTTCTCACACTTAACACATCCTGTGGTGCAGGTTTTTTCGGGGAAAGACAATTTATTAACTCTTAGGCAGCTACAAGTCTGCCTGGCCAAAAAGATCATAGTGAATCTGGTTATTTGCCCTCCTGGAGCTGGTTGGCTGATTTCACATCCCATATTGAAACAACTCTGTATCACTGCATTCTCATAATAAGTATACTAAGTGGCGCACGAAAACAGAGAGAAAGTCTGAGAACTGGGAGATACCCCAGAAAATGTAACATTACAGTCCCTCACCCCTCCTAACACATACATTTTGCTAGTTCTTTGGCTCAAATGACACTGGAAAGAAAACTTGGGATTATTTCAGATCTTTAAAATGTAACTAAATACTGGGAAATGAAGGGATTTCCATTATTCCATTTCCCAATAAGGCAGTATTCAGGAAATCCCCTAGTCCTAATTAAAACACCAAGCTCATCTCAGGATTAAGTGCTTAGGATATTTATTAAAAGTGACAGTGGCACACTCTGGCAGCATGTTTCTGTTTTGTTGAGGTACATCAGTAGAAATGGTGTCTGTCCTGTTTCTGTCAAGCACCGGACAACCCTGTGCCTGCTCAGTGTGCAGTAAAGATGTAGAGGCCAAAGCAGAACACTTGGGTAATATTTCCAGTGATCTCTCCTCTTAGCTGGTTTCTTTACCAGTACCTCAGTTAGTTTCCTTCCCTATTACCTGACCTTGTTATAGCTTTGAGATTCAAAAACCAAATTCCTTATCTGAACAAAATAAAGGCCTCTTACTTTATTCTTTTAATATTTCAGTTCTGGTGGGGAAAAAAAAAATGAAAAAGCCAGAATTCACCTCTTGGCAGTTTCAACTTCCTCAAGTCACTGAAGGTGACAGCAAACACAGTCACTCCCTTTCAAAGCACTGAAGTGCCACAGCTATGGGGTTATGTTCCTAAATTACAAGTTAATACGCAAGTACATAGCAGCAGAAATATTCTTGGAAAAAAGATGCTCACATTTCAGTCACCATGAGTATGCAAATTCTATGCCTACTTTTCCTTCCTCTCAATATTTACAACTACTAACAACACGCAGCCATGATACCTGAACTGCTCTTACATTTTGGTGTTGTGTATGTGTTTAATACATACATGTATATGCATATAATATATGTATATAGGTATACCTACAGCCCTCGTATCACACTGTGAAGTGAAAAAAAGAAAACACTAGAACACAAACTTAGTTTTCTCCAAGGAGGACTGCCCTGCTTACTCTGTAGCACTTGTAAATGCAACTGAGATTTTCCATACTTTTAAATCTTGCTCAGAATTAATTTAACCTATTTTCACATCCCCTCTATGCAAGCTATAAACAAATTCAATTCAAATACTAGTTGTCTTAATGAAGGACTCATGAATCTCTGCTCTAAATTCTTGAATCTGACATTAACAAATATTTTATACCGTCAAGACACTGTGCTTTCAGTTACACCCACTTTTGTTCATAAAAGTGCAAGAAGGGGTTTTAACTGCTTTCTCTGTTGAAGTGCACATAGTTAAGTGAGTTTTAAAGTTATTTGTTGTGCTTAACTAAAATATTTCTAACAAAGCAAAGTTTATACATTATCATTTCTCAGTTAACAATGAAGCCTACAGCAACTGAAATACCAGAGAGCTCCTTAAAAACTATTCCCTCGAAGTATTTCCCTGCACTTGCTGCCCCAGTTTCAGCATAATCAGGTGCATCTCTCAGTGGCACAGTGAGAACTGCTCAGCACAGCCTTCTGTAGAACTTTTTACTATACAAAAATCACAATAAAATTGTACTTACAACGACGAAGATGGACAGTCCTTCATTCTCCACCCAGTTCCCCATGGCTGCCTGAGATGTGTGTGCACAACAGCCCCACTCTCTCTGGGACAGCCTCTACGTCTTCTCTCATGAGGAAGTGAGAGCAAAAGGTTGCAGCACCCTGTTTCCTTTCTCATTCATTTAGGAAATAAGTTAACCATTTAATCATGACCTCAGTTCGGGTTCTACCATCTTTACATACAACATTTCATAACTCAAATACATATGAACTGTTGAAATAGGTTTTTTCTTTGCAATACAAAGGATAGAAGAAATTATACAACTGACCAGGTTTTCAGCTAAAAAAATGTATTGCCACTTTATATAACGTTTAATGCTGAAGTGTAACGTAGAAAGCACAGAAGAGTTACCTCTGCCCAGACCTGTCTTTTTTAAATCACCTCAGGACTGAGATACAGTTCATGCTGATCTTTGTTGATAAATAATCACTAGTATTATTTCTCTTCCAGTAATTCAATGTCCATGGAAACTTCAAAGAGAAATCTAACATTCCTCTTTGTCTGGTACATTCAAACCTTGCTAATTCCTCTCTGCTCTGGCCAAAACTGAGGACGTGTCACTACATAGCCTATTTTTTCATGGTTTTGACTCTTGCAGAATCCCCTTTGGTTGCCATCCCAAACAGATCGCAGAATTATAGAATGATAGAATGTTTTGGGTTGGAAGGGACCTTAAAAATATACTACTTCCAACACCCTGCCATGGGCGGGGAGGCCACCCACTAGCTCAGGTTGCTCAGGGCCCCATCCAACCTGACCTTGGATGGTTTCAAGGATGGGGTAACATTTCCAGGGATGCTGGATGTCATCAGAGGGCCTGGCCACCATATTTTTGTTTGTGGAGGTAGCCTCTGGAATTTAAATAGTTGGAATGGCTGGGAAAGGAAAGGAGGGGAGCGGTTCTGATTCGTGGATGTCCATTCTTGCAGTGAAGACCAGCCCACCCTCCCTGCCAAGGACTGGCAGTGTTTTCACTGCCTTTTTCTTCCCCCTAGCTCAGGGTAAGCAACTTGTGCCTTCTCTGGGGTGAGCCAGCGCAGGCACCCAGGATGCTCTGAGCTGCAGCAGCTCTGCCATGCCTGGAAGCTCCTCTGGCTCCATAGCCCCTGCAACATGAATTTGTTGGATCAGGAGGTTTCTGGCAGGCCACAAACCCAGCAGGGGCTGATCTCGGATCAACAATTGCAAAGTCTGATGTCCTTTTAAGAGCCTGAACACAGACCATGAAACAGAGTGTATTTCAGCTGCCCTCAGCCTAGCAATTATCAAATGCAGTAGCTGATCTCACTGCCTCAAAAGAAACTGAACTTGAAAGAAAGGGCAGAGGTTCTGGGCCCTTCCACAGCAGTTGAATTCTGGTGCTCCCTGACGCTTGTAAGTTTTCTGTTAACTCCGAGAGTGACGTGACAAGCACAGCAAACTTTGCCTGTTGCTGCAAGTGACAAATTTGAGTAGAAATGGTACCAAAACCACCCACCCACGCATCACCCCTGATTTAATTCTGATGGTTTCACCTTCTAAATGAATGAAACATCTTTGCTGTTACAAAAGCCTGAATGTTTTATACTTTGTACTAATTTGGAAAATGCATCCTGTACAAGAACAAACAATACTGGCAGCTGTGTATTAATTACGTAGGAGTGTAAAACTGAAGTATGGAAAAAGTTAAATGCTATCTCACTCTGTTTATAAAATTTATTTCAAGCTACTTGATTACACACAGCATTTTTCATCCTTCTTTGTGCTGAAAAGTTCAGGAACACTGATCCTTCTGCAGCATGACAGTATTCCAAAAGTATTCTTGTCTCAGGGTTCTTCCTTTCCTAGCAGTAATTTTACCCCATTGCTTAGGAATTAATTTAGTTCCTCTCCTGCTCTGTGCAATAATGGTTTGTGTGTTGCTGCACAAATTTAATGCCAGGTGCTTGCAATAGGCCGAGGGGTTTCACACATGTCCCTAAAAGGGACAACGAAAAATTCTGCAAGTAAAAACCCCAAAAGAGAGAGTGATGTGAATAACAGTTGGACATCCAGCTCCTCCTTCCCATGTAGCAGGAGGAAAGCCAAGTAGAGACCTTGATTAACTTCTTTTTATTTTGTAGCCTGAAGTCTTTATTTTGAATGCTGTGCAATCACTGTTTACCAACCTTCCCTTGATTCTACACCAAAGAGGAAGAAGCAAACAAGGGACTTGTCAAGCTGTCTTCCCTGAAAGGACTCTTCACACGCAGCCTGAGGCTGTCCCTGTGTGCACTTGCCTTCACTCCAGGGAATGACAGAGTCTGAAACTTCTGCTCTTTCTGTTTTGTTTACAAAATAAGTGATTCCATGCTGAGATGAGGGCAGAAAAGGGGATAGACATGAGCCAGGGAAAAACATATCAATGAGATTTCAATAAAGACTGGCAGATCCTTCTAGGTCTTTGCTTTACATATGACTCTCAATGCAGTTCCCTGCTCCAGTACTTCCTCACTCTCTCTTTTGCAATGATCATGAGAGACCCACATGCTGTATTTAAAAAAAATCCGTGTCTGATCCAGATGCTGTTTGCCGCATGAAGTCAAGCAGCACCACCACAAAATGGGCCAGAATGGCTGCACACCTGCACTCTGTTGTGTTATTGGAAGAAAGAGCCACCACCAGCAACATGCCCTAAGTAAAGACAAATTTCGTTTCATTAAGCAGGCAACAGTTTACAGGAAAAGCTGGAGTAAAGCTGGGCCAGCATAACCTCCCATGCATAAAGGCAGAGATAAAAACAACCTGGCTTTGCATGGGACTGAGGGAGAGGGAGCCCAGATGGCAGTCCTTGGGCAGGCTACCAGCTTTATGGTCTGGTAATGTAGCTCTGGGACACAACCATCATCTATTTGCGAGGCTTCTCTTCCCAGGGCTGCAGATCCACTTCCTTTACACGTGCTGGTGACAGCCCAGGGTAACTCTTCTCTGCCAGGAGAGAAAGACTCCACCGGCGATTTCCAAACACCTCCAAAGATGTGAGAAGCCAGAGGGCAGTCTCTCCTGCGCCCGTCTCGCCCGGGTCGGCGGCTCAGCAGCCCCGCGGTGCCACCCGCCGGCGGCGTCGGCTCCGCACCGCTCAGGGGGAAGGAGCTGGAATCCGGCTCTGTCCGTCCCGGACCTTCCCTCCGTATGCACCTGCCCTCGTGTCTCCTTTCCTGTTGCACCCCTGTTCAAAACCACCGTCCTGCTTTTCCCTCTCTCTTTCAGCGCTGGGCTGTCAAACCCTATTTCTAATTAGCAGCTCACGATCACAGTCTGGGAAAGGACCTCCAGAGATCATTAGCCCATTTCCATTCTTCCAAATAGGATCTGCTGAAGCTGCATTAGTCCTGACACATGTTTGCATCCCCACTTCCACAACCAGAAATAAAGGAGGTGCCTCCCAGCCCGCTAGAGCTGTGCTGTGGTGGCTCATGATCATGGTATCAGTATAAGTACACATCTGTAGAAGTATTCCAGCATCCCCCTTCACGCCCAGGAACAGCCCCCAGGTGTGAACGCCCCAGTGCCCAAACCCTGAAACACAGGGTAACATTACAGGTCTTTACAATGCTGCAGTTTGTCCTGTAAAATACAAAGGAGTGCTGTAATAGCTTTCTTGTTGATTTTTCTCTCTCCCAGTCCTCAGTGTGGAGGTGTGGGGGTGACTCTTCTCAGTTAGATGACTGTCCACAACCAAATCCCTGACAGACACAGTCCTCAGCCCCGGTTTTGTGTTCATTTTCAATAATATATTAGAGAAAACACTGAGGAATGATGTCATACTTAATGGATGTGTCTAAGCAAGGTAACACAACACAATAAATTATGGCACCAAGGAAGAAGCTTTTGCTTTAAAATTATCCTTCAGCTAGATTACTAAAAGAGGGTTCCCTATGCCAAGATTCAGCATGAAGCCTGTATGCTGCTAAATCATGCCTAAACTGCCTCTTATCATAGAATTACACTGCTCCAGCCACACAGTCGCTGGATTTATATGTTTCCTTTCACTCATTTGTCTTGATAAAGCTTTTTTACTTCTGGATTTTCCCTGATAACTTGGATGCTTGCCTGAGAATAGCTCACAAAGCCCTATTTTACACTCAAGAGAAGTTTGGAAGCATCCATCCATCTCTTTGGGAAACTCAGTGAAGACACAAGTATCACATAACTTGAGCTTTGAACGGGGATGAATTTGTTCCAGGTTAAATTACCACTGGATTAGTAATTATTGAAGCCTCGTATTGCAAAACAGTTTACAGTAGTTTATTCATACACAAAATCCCCACCCTCCTGTCACCCATTTTTAGCACTTCCAGAGAAATCAGTATGAAAAACAAAATTTCAACAAGTGGGTTAGATTAGGGACTACAATTTCCACAATATTATTTATTCATTGGTTTTCTTGCATTTATGACTTCTTAATTTAACTTTTGATGGTTTAATCATGTTCTGCTATTTTCACTGCTCAGGCTTTCATGGGAGCACCAATAGTTGGAGATACCTCATTTCTTTCTCAGCTGGATTTAGAGTTCCTTCTCTCACATATTTTTCTGCCAAAGCTCAAGGAGCTGTGTCCACCCTGATCAAAATCAGAGCTGTTGACTGCTAATTACAGTGATCTATGACACTTGCATTAAGGGACACAATGCCATCTCACTGAGACTTTTGCTACCTGGCGGGGACAGTCTGCCAAATCATATTCCAATCCTTTGTCAGTATTTTTCCCTCATACAAATACACTCCTACACACGCTAAAATTGAGTTTAGTTTTCTGTTATACTAGAATTTCTTTTGAATGAGTGATACATTTAAGACCATAAACAGTTTGTTGTTTCTAATTTTAGACCTCCCACTAGTAAAACTTCCCTTTCTCTAGTGATTTTTTTCTTTTCTTGCCTGAAGAAACAACTGCTTGCTTGCTGTTGTGCCCTGGGAAGAACAGTGATTATTAAGATAGCAGCTTAAACACATAAGCCCTTGACTGCTGAAGGACACTATAGGGCAAGCGATTGATAGTTGATGGCTAATAGATTCCTGCTTGGTGCCCTTGAGGGCTTCCACTGCATTTTGTTCCAATCTCTCACTGGCATTCGAGTTGTCTGATGAGTTAATGCCACAGCACTCTGCAGCCTTCCCTGAATTTGCTTTACCATCAATCCTCATGGCACAACACCACCATCCTTACTGAGGCTTGTATTTCATGGCAAGGCAGAAGTAATTTTTCACTTATTACATTCCTTGCCTGTTCCTACCTGATAACCTGTCTCCCCTGCAAAGTTTCTCCTTTCCCTTTCTTCAGAATCTGAGGAAGCTTGGTTCATTTCTGATCCACACAGCCAAATCACCATGAACAAGGCTTAGCATGTGCAGTGTCCCAGGTTTCTCCAACCTATCTTTCTGTAAAGGGCAGGTTTCTTCAGCACATCACATCTTGTCTGCTGGTGAAGAAAACAAGACCAAAGCAGGAGCCATCCAGCTACCGTGTGGTTTAAAAAACTACCTGATATATTACATGGTCCACTGTTTTTCTTCCCATGCATAAGAAAGGTGGAATTGTGTAAGCAAACTGCACGTAAGATGTCAGCGGTAACATTTCTGTTCTGACCATTAGCATGGAAATTGCCTATTTGTGCTCAGATGCAGAATCAGCACTAATGTGTGTACTGCAATACATATAATACATAAAATGCACATATAATTACATATTTCTGTATTTATACGTATTACACATATACAAAGACATATACATATAATTAAGACTACTGGTATTAAAGTAGCCAAACAACAAAGATAGATAACGATTTTTTTAACATGATGCTATGTCCTAGATCAGGATGACCTTCACAGTTTCTGCCTCACTGTACCTGGATTCCTTTCTGGGATTTGCACTGTGCCTCTCCAAGAGCATCAGTGGAGAAATCTAGGCTTACTCTCAATGCAACAGGTTTGTGAGTTGCCACACACATTTCCATAGATTTGTAGTGACTTTTTTTTCATAAAATATTGTTCTTTCTTCTGTTTTGTATTTTTTCTTCTTGTTGCTTAAAAAAATAAGAAGAAGGGCAGGGAAGACTACAATAAACACAATGAAAAAAAAGTTTAAGAAACACCTAATTACTGTACTTTTGTAGGGCTCTCTTACTTTCCTTATAGCTCCAAAGTGGAAGTTACTTGTTCTAGAAAATTCCCTTTCCCCTCTATTTTTTTTTTTTTTTAATGACACCTGCATGCTTTTGAGGTACTGCACTGCCCACCATTATTAAAATATTTAAAATGGCAATGAAGAATTCATGCATTCCATGAGTTCAGCCCTTTTCATTGCCAGGCATCTTTGGCTCCAAAAGAGCAGCCCTGCTGAAAAATCCAGCTGAGCATGTCACCGTGCCTCGTTTCTCCATTTCTGTTTAAAATGTCCTCCATGAAGTAGCAGAGAGGGAGGAGGAGTAGCCAGGACACACATTCTGAAGAACATAACTGGTGCTATGAGGGCCAGCAGCTGCAGAACTGAAGCAATCACAAACATCTCTCTTCTGTTTGCTGCTGAGTCCAGCACGCAACTTACCCAATTACAAAAACTACAAATCCATGCATGAACACAATAAAATGCAATGCTGGCACCTCGTCTCTAAGGTGCTGTGCTATTGTTTTTGACATTTACTTCCCACTCTAGAAGGCAGATGTGAATTTATCTTCACCTTGACTACCTCTGGCATTGCTCTTCATCTAAATCTGTTCCTGATCATTTTCCAGAAAGCGTCTGTGGCTGATTAAAGCTCTGCACTGACAGGTCACATTAATCAGATGAAACAAGGAGATGATAAGAGACATTTCAGAAGTTAAAAAATGTAACATGTATCTGCTGTCATTTTGTTTGCTCTGTCAAAATAGGAACTTAAGCTATTATGAACGTGAAGGCACATACCCTATTTAAGACAGGCTCTTTCTAGTTCATTAAATCAATCAGATCACACCTTCAGGGCCTAAAAGTTACAACTGTGATGTTACTCCAGAAGGATCTCAGTAAGCAACATCCAACATTTAGCATCCACCCTCTGCTTAGGTGTGTTTTCCCATTAATGCTAGAATTCTGTGATTAGAAACCTTTATACACAGATGCATTCACATCTGAATTTCACATCTGAAAGGCAAAATTTTCATACCTGAATACAGATATTTATCATTTCCATAAAACTTTATTTCAGTGGCAAGAGGTTTTCCTTGTAACTGCATGTAATAAAAAAATAAAAAAAAGGATGAAACTGTCCTTTTTGTCCAGGATATGAAGTTGTTCATTAAGGGCAGAGATTCAGTAAGCTTTCATATTGTCATTTTGAAGCACTTATCTTTGATTCTTAGTCTAATTTTAGGGTGACCCCAAGACCTAACAGCTTTATTACACATTTTTTTCGTGGTCAGTAGAAAATTACATAATCCTTAATACATCTTACTTTTCAAGTCTTCTGTCTCTGCTAAATCAAACTTACCATCTCTGCCATATTACTGTATGTTCATGTTTCGGCGATGATTCCCGAGTGACTTGAGGCCCTCACCACAACTTCATTTTAAAATACAAGATTATAAGTACTATGGTGTCTGGCTTGCCAATATCTGAGTTCGAAACCCCATTTTCTTTGGTAAAAGCCCTTCGAATAGGTAGAAGGTGATAGAAAATGGTTCATTGTTGTAGGCTAGATATTATCAGCTACTATGGGGAAAAAATAAAGGAACTACTTGTAAATTAAAAAAAGAAAAAATTAAAATTACCGTTTACCAGTCCCAAGTATCCACCAATTCTGTGTTATAGGCAGTGCAGCTCTTACTAGCAGACAGTAGTGTCGATCACCACCAGGACTTCTAGAATCTTTTCTCAATGCTCATGTAAGTGATGCACACACATTACAACTTGTTGCAATGTGTGGGGGTCGGTGATGCCTTTGTGTAAGGGCAAACAGAAGCATTCCCCTGGGATGCTTTGTTCCTTGGTATGGTCTGTCCCGGTTTGAATCTCCCGGTTGGCTGTAAGCCTCCTCACTCCCCTGGCATTCTCCCATTGGTCCCCATTCCCTAATCCCACCTTTCTCCCTGGCCCCGGATAAAACGGGGACCCTCGGGATCGGGTTTCAGATTTGCTTTGGAGTTTGGCTGTACAGCATGGAATAAACCATCCAGCAGGATGATAAGCGAATCTCCTTCCTGCCTCTTTGCCACCTGACTGTATTACCGAATATGCCCCAGGTTCTGTGGGCTTGCGGGAACCCACGGAACTGGGCAAAAATTACGGTAATAGCAATGTGTCTATTTACACCCATATTTTAAATATATGTGTCTATTTTACCTATTTAAATTTAGAAACACTTACATGTTGCAAAGTTTTGTGCATTCCTATCCCTCCACAAGAGTCCTCAGCATTGATTTTGCTGGATGTTCCCAGGCTCGGATATAAGTACATGGTAAATCCAGATGAGTGTGAAACAAGTGTGAAGAAAAGAAGGTAAAATATTCTTTTTAAGGCAACGATTTCCTCCCAATTCCCAATGTAAACCAGTAAATATTCTCATACTGACAATGAATAACCTATACTAATTTTGTTCCATACAACACCGGTCTCTTAAGCTGCCCCCCTCTTACAAAATTTTCTGCTAAACAGCAATGGAAGCTTGGAGATAAAGAGCTCCTAAATCAATCACAGATTAATTCTTCTGTCAGGTCTTCTTGAAAACATTTCTGCTGCTGCACGGTGGCAGATGACAGCATGCTCTGTAACCTTTACTTTGGATTTCTTGCAAGCAGCACACTAAGAACTGATACCAACACAACTTGAGGGATAGTTTCAACATTTTAATTTGTGTTGTTTTACAAGTATAAAAGAAAACCCACGTGTCAGATCTTGCATACTCTTATACACACAAATAACCCTTGCTGAGCCGTCTTTTGTGTGACTCAAGACTACTCAAGATTCCAGTTTTCAGCAGTAGCCCTAAACCCTTCCATGGAAAACACAGGCCCCTCTAACATTCATAGAGGAGAGTAAAACCACAGTGAACTTGCAGCAAGAGATCACTCATTCATACACAGACAAACTTTGTAGTTCATACTGTCCTCTCCATGCAGCCACTTGGTGCACTGATAACAACACCCTCCAGACTGTCATTATCTTGAGAAAAACTGCCTCTCCCAGCTTTACAGCACACTTCTGAAAAATCAGCTGGTCCCTTAAAACCCTGATCTAATACAGTACTGTCATCTCTATGACTCCCTCCCGCACCTCTCTACCAGCAGCGGCAGCACAGCTGGATAAACCCCTCAGAGCAGCGGCGCTGCTGGCTGGGCTCCACCACGGGCCATGGTGACACGAGGCACTGCACAGGCAACAGCCCCTCGTGCTGGTGGAGGGTTTGAACTGTGTTTGGTTATTCTGCACAACTAAGGCAAAACCATAGGACAGTAATAGAACCCAGATAAGTTATTTTTTTTCCCTCTCATAACAGTGATTTAAATATTCAGCTCCCTATGCATGCACTTCAGGAGACTGGTATAAAAATAAGAAGTAATATGGCACACACTCTAAATATGCATATACAGTAGTCTGTGAGGTTTAATGGTACTCACTGTGTATTTATTCTGGGCTCCTAGCTGTGTAACTCCCCTACATTTGACTTCACTGTAGCACCAACATTTCACTGTAGCACCAACCTGCCTGAGGTTTGTGAAGCTTTCACTGTTTCCAAATGGCACAGTCACAACTGCACCACCACTTACAGACAGTGGCCAAAGTCTGCTTTAAGCTCTCTTGTTAGATATGAACTACTTCTACATATGAAGTCACTTTTAAAATTCTCCCCCAAAGACCAACATTTCAGACCTGGGGACATCTGTAGACAGGCAACCACTGTAATTCCCTGATTATTAATATTGGTGAGTGTCCAGCTATAAAGACAGATACTCAGTTTTGGCTAAGAACACAAGAAAATTTGAGCCTGTAGGCTGAACTCCACAGGTTTGGAAGAAAGAGTTACATTTTCCCTTGCTCCTTTAACTCACTACTGGAAAAAAAGCAATAGTCTTTTACATCTAGAAAAGCACACAGATGCTATACTGTACTTTTACATACAAAGGTACAGAGAAACACAGTCGTGTCTTCAAGGAGTCACTTCACTATTCTATTCTCCTCAGAGAAATCAGAATGGAGGTGTTTGGTGTCTTCCCCAGATATGAGGTACATCCCATGGCAAAATCTGGCCAAAAATCCCATTACCACCCACCAATAATTTAATGACAGTTACATACACATACCATACACAGACACATACTAAGCAAAATGAAAACATAACTCCATAATAAAACTGAAATATCAAGACATTAATTTACACTGTAGTAAAGAAAAAAATAAAAGCAGTTTAGGTCTTTGCAGCACTGCAGGTGACATATTTCATTATAAATGACCCCAGACCTGAGTTTGAGACACTTCTAAAGCAATTATTCTGATGTCACCCCTATTAAGAGCTTCACATCCGGCATGATGACAGAATGGAAGCTAAGCTTTGTGCACTGGGATATGCTTTGGGTCATCAATTATTTGTTTCCATGAGCAGCCATAATGTTTAACACTCAAAAGAAATGTTAGGAAGGTGCTAAGCAAACAAAGTGCAAAAAGCTTTCACCTAATTTGTGAAAATACATAGGGTTTTTTTGTATTTTCACTAAATCCTTGGGTGAAGCTAAAGCTAAAAGCTTTCTCAGCAACTTGCAAAATACAGAAACACTTTTATTTGTACTGATGTATTGCTGAGAACAAAAAGTCAATGACTTCCATTTTCTCTTTCAGACTTCAATGTTGTGATACTCCTGAGGTAAAGAAGTCAGAGGGTTTTGAATTAATGATATTAAATTAATAATAACAAATCACAGCTCAAAAAGAAGGAATTGGTGACTTCTATCCCTGTATAAAAAGTCAGTGAGCTGCCTACTTGGTGCACCGCCAAACCCCTGGCAATCAGGGTAGTGCTCATCTCTCTAACTTCAGCCATCTGAAAGGGAGATGGATAGTCAGAACTAATTGTGAAGGCATCTGGTTAACACTGAGTAACAGGTCTCCAGAGAGTGATTCATATCACCCACATTTTAAGATGGGCTGAATCACTCCCTGGAGATGTGCACTGGAGAGCACCTACATGACTGGTACACACTGTCTGCCCAGCCTCTAGATATTTACATAAAGTGAACACCACCCTGACACCAGAAGGTCACAAAGTATTAAATAAGTGATAACGATAAAAAAAAAATAGCTATTCCAGAACATCACAATTAATGTGTTAAATTTAATTCCCTTACTAACAAGCAGTAAACATGAAGGGTGAAACAGTGCAAAGCCAATAAGCCCTCTGTCCATCTTCAGTAACAGTCGCATTTCCGTGTCAGTGCTGGCTAATTGGCTGTTTCATGGCAACCCAGACTACAGTGCAAGTCCAATTCTTCTACCACTGAGAGAAGTATTATCTTATTACACTGATTAGAGTGTAAAATAGTCTGCAATTTGATCAAAGCAGACCACAGCTACAGTCAATACATAGTCCAGGTCTAAGCTCTGTTTCCATGCTAGGGTGACATGCCATGAGACATCCTATCTGAAATAAATTCATTGCCTTCTATCCTCAGACTTCCTGAGTAAGATGAGCATCAGGCCAGTTTCTGAAGGATGTCTCCAATAACGACTTAAAATAAGCATGTGACAATAAACCTATGTGCAAAAAGGCTCTGAAATAGAAATCTACAAACAACGATTGCTCTCCGTACACAAACACACACAGACAAAAATACTCTTACACTGTTCTCCACAAAAACAGGCTTGTCAGCCATCATGCAGTGCTACACTGTCAAGAAAGAAATCCTATCCACAAGACACAATGTCTAAGATACACAATGGTCCCAGCAGCTGATCTGCCACCTTCCGAAGGCACCTACTTGCTTCCAGTTGTTCTAGGCATTGGAAGAAACACTTTGATGAATACTCCTGTTTTGAGAATCTATTGTCTTGCTACTGCCCCGTGCTTCATCAGTATTTTCAGGAGATTTCACCGCCACCTTGCCTGTCAGTAGAGCGGATTTTTGATGTTGGCAAATAAAGTAGAGGAGCTTGAAACAGGACAGCAAAGCTTCGGTAATGCTGGAGGAGAAAAGCTTTTTGCAGGGGTGGCAGAACTGGTAGAACACCAACATGAAGAAGATGCCCATGCAGTAACCTATCAGGAGCTGCAGGACCAGCATTGGGGCGCAGACATACAGGTAGAAGTCTGTTCTATAAATGTACCACATCAGCAGGAGGAAGGCATTCTCCATCAGCCGCACGATGTAGTACACAGTCATGCGGTACCAGTTCTGGGATTTGCTAATCAAGTCAGGGTCACTGAGCTCCACCTGCACTGCCGACCAGCAGAACATGTTAATGCCAGCGTACAGGAACGTGAGAAGGCACAAGACGATGGTAGTGCCCACCCTGCTCAGTTCCTTCTCTATGTTCTCAGGAAATGGGGACTTGCTAAGCCAGAAGAGAACCCATGGGTAGAAGCAGAAACCTAAGAAATTCAGCAGCACGACGAGGAAAACCCAGATCCGAAGGACTGAACCGAAAAGCACCAACACTGTGACCCGTGTGGCGATCTCAAAGCTTCTCCACAGGAATATGCAGAGGTAGGCGGCAGGTTTCACACGGACATCGTAATCGTCGTACTTTATCCTGATAGCCAGGATGTTGCAGCGTAAGGCACCATAAACAATCGACAGGAGAGAAAGGACCATAAAAATACCTACAAAGACAAAAGACAAATTAGGCCCTTCAGCTTAGCAACAGACATTCATCAGAGGAGTGCAGGTGCAGTCATCTTCACTGTGCTCCTGGGGATTTCCAGCAGGGTGTAATGCCACAGGAATCATTCCTAGCCTACATTTGTGTGAAGAAAATTAACTCTACCCCGGTCAAACCCAGCACATTGCTCTAATCCTACGTCCTGTTTTGGTCCCTGTTTGATACTTATCCAAGGAGCTAGTAAGAAAAAGAAGGCACTTAGCAGTCATAAGTGTCTCTCCCTCCTCACCCTGCCAAGGGCTGTTCATACATATTCTGTCCTTGGTAATTTCACCTCTCAGTCATAAGAGTATCCAACTTGCTCCCAAACTCCTACAGTACTCCACAGGCACAGGGGTGCTACTACCTTTTCACACAAATGAAAACCTGGAAAATAGAAGCTGAAACTTTGGAGTAACTTGGACATGCAGATAACTCACTGCTTGTGAAGTTCTATGATAAAGCAAATCGCAAAAAGCTATGTGATACAGCTCAAAATCGAAAGCCAAAGGAATTTAAACCAGCACTGTCCACATTGTCTCTGACTGTGTAGAGAGATGGTTACTCACCTGCCTGCACTGTTTTCCTAAACAATAATTTTCTTTATACACCCATCTATATCATGCATTTAAAAAAACCACTCCTATTAAAAATGTCTTTAAATTCAGATCAACTGTCAGTATCTCCCACCTGTCTAGAATCCCTGAAAGGAAGGTTTCACATTTAAATTCTGCAGAAAGTGAAGGCAGAGACCAGATGTTACCTGGCACAGCAGGAGAGCATCCCATCTTGCCATATTAAGTAGGTACAAACATACATGAACACTGGACACAGAGAGTAAACAAAGTGCTCACTGCCCACAGGTATTTTAGTATTTGCGTACACAATTATATAAATATTTATTCACAAGTTTTACCAACCTGCTGAATAGCTGATATTGCATCAGATAAAATAATCAGAGTTGGGAATTCTTAATGATCTCAATTACATTTGCAATGCTTAGCAACCAGTGTTTTCTGCAGCCTTCAATTAGTTTGTGTGCCAATATCCTACAAATAAACTGGATTCCCTGTTTTGCTATAGCTATATGGCCAAAATTATCAGGGTTTGGGCTTTTTTCCTAATTAAAGTCATTAATTTCTAAGCAATCCTTTGGAAGAAACAAGTGTATTTTAAGATCTCTAACGTCTTTCTAAGAGAATTTTCTGTATCACTTCAGCTGATCTCTTCCATTCTGATCCACAAACACCTCTGAATTACTTTGGAAAGTAATCAAGTCTTTATATCCAATTTTCCAAGGCACTCAGTAAGATGAAAAGTATTTACCATCTTATATGGTAATTTTGTACATGCCAGTTTGGTGGTGCATATATTCTCTGAAAATGTTTATGTTCAAATTGTTAGTAGATGTTTTTAAACATCTTTCTTACAGCACTGTATTTGAGCTGAGAATTTTTAAATGTTATGTCTTGGAAAAACATTGGCTGAAAGCAGAAGAGCAGGTGAATTCAGTCAAGAATATTGCTTGATGTCCTATGGCTTTTTACAAAATCTTTCCTGTAGTTTTGAACTGTGAAAGAACATAACTTCTGGCGGATAATGAAGCAAAAGAATATTCTCAGAGTTAAAGGAACATAAAGACCTACCCACCAGGGACTGAGTACTGCTGTCCTGGAACTCTGCTTGCTTTCTGCTTTGACAAGATGAAACATTGATCTTATTCCCCAATTTCACTTTAGGGAATCTATATTAATCTCAAACCTATCTTACAAACTCAAGCCTTCAAAAGAGACATTTCTCCATTGATAGAAAATAGGTCATGCTGACTCTGGTTTAATACACTAATCCAGTCCTGCTCCTTTCCTAAAAGCTCATTACTGTCACCAGACCTTCAGTTCAAACATCGCTTTTAACTCTGTGAAAAAGACAGTTTGAAGCAACCACAAAGGGAAATGTGGGAGGGTGACACTGTTGCTTTTACTCATCCTGAACAGGAAAAGAAATGTAAATTTAAAAGGCAAAGTATCTTCCCTTGGAACAGGTCCAAATCCTCTAACAGTCCTTATAAAGGTGGTGTTTCTCTTCTTCCTTCCTCCTCCCAAAAGGCTGTATTTTTCTTACAAATCAGAGGCGGACACTCACAGATAGGGAGGCACTGTTTTGCTTTGTTGTGTTTTGTTATTACATCTGAAGTCCTTTCAAGACCTGGTCCTTCCCACTTCAGAAATTGCTAAGACAGTGAATTCTGCTCTAGATGAGCTACCTCACAAGTACCACTGAAATCTATCATAGATACTATAGTTATATGTATACAAAATAGAACTAGGACTCAGGCTAATACATGTGGGTTTCCAATGTTGTATTACATCCAACATTTTTACACTTTTCATGATGAACAGTCACCAAAGCTTTATGTCACTCATCACTAACCTCGAGAGTCGGTCCTGCTTTTGCAGCTCTCTGGTTATCTTGGTCTTACATTCTTGGCAGACTGAAACAACAGTTTTGAAGAATGCCAGACACTGGCAAGACCCCAATAATCCAGAAGAAAACATCCAGAGAAATTAATGAATGCCATGAAATACACAAGAAATACACAGCACGGCTGATAAAAAGCTAGGCAAGGATGCATGCTCTTTTCAGAAGTGTTCAAGCCAATACTGGAAGCAATAAGGAGTTTCAAACAGATTTGAAAAGGACAAGCCATGCTCCCAGGATGATGGTAAACAGCTGTAGATTCTCAGGTGAAATCGACCTCATTACCCCTGAACAAATGTCATTACCCCTGAACAAGCAGGATTTACACAGATTGATGGGGTATGTAGGAATCCAGAAAAATAACAGACTGATGAGGAGACAAGACAAAATATGTGGAAGTAAAAAATATAAAACTGTGATAATTATAACAGATGCAAATGGAACAGAGCCTGAAATTTGGAGGACCAGTGTCAAAGAATAGGGAAGCTGAAGACATCTGAAGTGTGGAATAAGAACTGGACTGGCTGGATAAAGAGATTGTAGAAAGTTTCAGTATTTCAATAGCTAAGATACACACAACAAGAATATGATTAGGACTCTTGTTTTTCTGATGAATGAGCTCTAACAGATATTGACACTGTTCCTAACACTTTTTTCTCTTTGCATTTCTGTATTTTAGAATTACATCTGCATGGAGATGCTCCTGGGAAGCATGTGATAACTGCTGCATTTGCAAGTGGGTTCACCAAACTCTCTGGTGAGCCAGCTTATCTCTGTTCATTTCACCCAGAGAAGGTCACTTATCAGTTTGTGATTGCAACTTGTCTCAGCAGTGACTGAAAAAGCCAGAAGCAATAGAGCATTACAAATTATTATTAAATATGCAATTCTCTGATCATCTGGAACACAGGACTTCTCCTTGGCAATCATGACCAGTAAGGTCAAAACCAGTAATCAAAGAAACACAATACAAAAGTGACCTTTCTCAAGTAAAAGCCATCTACAGCAAAATGACTAGAGATTTTGCTAATTGCACTGTTCAGCAAAGGATTCAATTGCTTTGTCCTCATCCCACATCACAAATGCCATCGTTATTTGAAGAATCTACCTTGGTTATGAAGAACTCAGGAACTTAGGAGAAATGTCTTCCGAGAAACTACTGCTATGATGTTCTGGTTTTGGCGGGGGTAGAGCTAATTGTCTTTCTAGTAGCTGATACAGTGCTGAGTTTGGATGCAGTGTGACAATAATGATAACATACTGATGTTTTAGTTGTTGCTCAGCAGTGCTTACTCTAAGTCAAGGACTTCTCAGTTTCCCATGCTCTGCCAGTGAAGAAGTACACAAGAAGCTGTGAAGAAGCACAGCCAAAACAGCTGATCCAAACTATCCAGAGGGATACTCCCTACCGCAGATCATCACGCTCAGTGTATGAACTGCGGGGAGTTGTGTGGGACAGGCTGATCGGTGCTGGGAGATGGCTTGTGTATCACTTGTCATTCTTGGGCTTTATTCTTCTCCCTCTCTCTCCCTCCGCCCCTCTCACCCCTCTCCATCCCCTTCATTACTACTACTACTACTACTATTATTATTATTATTATTATATTTTACTTTATTTCAGTTATAACTTGTCACCTTAGCCTCAGCCTCCCTAGCTGTGAAGCTGGTAAAGATCCCTGGCCTCTCAGGGCCTTAGAGATACAACAAGAGCTATTTTGTATTTCAGTGGAAATGCACCTTCAAGTTCACACAGGTGCCAAAGTCCCTTCTTACACTGAAAAGCTGTTTGTCCCGTGACCAGCTGGAGATGGTTCTTCATTTAGCAGCAAGCCAGCAAATCAAGAGCACATCATGGAGCAAGATGCAGAGTCCCACAGTAAGAGAGATGTGTCCTGGTAAGTCCATGTGGTGCAGCACTGCTTGGTGAAGGCTTAACAGCTTGGGTCCAGAGAACAGATGGTCACAGCTCCATAGCAGCTTATTGATTCCTGCCTTTTGATTCCAAAATCAGAGTCTGGCACAAGTAAACATAGTTCATGTCCTCAGTCCATATTTAAAACTGCATTCCTGAATGTACACCTTCCCTAAGGCAGCGTGACAAAACATGCTCTGCAGTGCACCCCAAGGAATTTTCCAGAAAGTTTTGCTCAAAAACCAAAATGGAACAGAGGTAATTTTTTACTTCTTCATGAAGACAGCTTGGTCCCTCCAGCTGCCTCCCTCTCATGTCATAATGGTCACTTGATCGAATCAGTGTTTTTATAGCAACGCAAGTATCCTACAGAAGGTGCCATAGTCTAAAACATAATATAAACTTGAAAACAACATCACCGTCTGTCATGGAGATGAAACCCATTGCAAAATGCTTGGTTCTTCTCCAGGGCAGATACACTTGACTGCCCTCCCACCCAAATACCAAGAAGGTCATAACAACAGCTCTACCTACTTCTGGCAACCGTGACCTCCTGCTGCAGGACACAGATGTAGAGTTGGAGAGTGAGCTGGGGCGCTGAGCCGAGGAACGCCTGGATCACGGAGGCCCTGCTGAATGCAGACCTGTGTGTGCACAGCTTGCCTTCAGCCTGTCCCACCTCCTTCTCAATTTCTTCTGAGTACCCATCCTTGGGCATCTGCCTCTTCTTTGTGATGCTGACATAGGGCTCTTCAACTCTGCCAGCATGGAAGTAAATATAAAAGGCCTCCACACACCTACAAGCAAACAAGTAAATAGAATGACAGGGAAAAATGAAAGAATGAAAGGTCTTCATGAAATGAAAGAATGAAAATACCCCCTTCCTGGTATTTTAAGCAAACACATGCTAAGTCCTAAACCATTTGTTCATAGAGCAAAGCCTGTAGGTTTTCTCCTCCTGGTAAACTTGGCATATGATAGATTGCACTCTTTAAAATATGATCTATGTGTTATTAGAGGGCAAGAACCTGACAGTGCCCTTTGGGCTGCTTGTAGTACTCAGACTTGGGCAGAGGTTTAGTTGTTTCCTATGAGCTGCCCTTGCTCTCTGGTGTCCCATTAGTCCTGGAACTGTTCATCCACTGCTAGGCTGCCAAATCCAGGACCCAAGTTGGAAGTGTATTATTTCAGATTCTCATGTCTTTTTCTTCTTGTTATCCATACATCTGTGACATGTTAACGATGTCTTTTAATAAACCCACTTTCCATACCTTTGCCTTAAAATATCTGAAGAGAGAAGCTCAGGGTACAAGCACATGCACACACCTCAAAACTTTACCAAGCAATGGTTCAAACCACCAGTAACATGCCAGAGCAGTGAAAAGGAGCAGTTTTGAGCCTCACAACCTTTGAAATCAACATTTTTTTTTTTAAAAAGACACAAGAATTGGAGCTTTAGTTTATGGCACTGCCAAAGAAATATTACATATAATCTGGCAAAAAGATTCTAAGTAAGAAGATGCAGCATTTCCAGTTGCTGCAGCTCTTCTTACTTTAAACACAGTGGGAGCCAAACCCTCTTGTTTATGCAGGTCTAACTTACGGCCAACTGACTTCCAAGGAACAAACTGGTGCCAGCACATACACTGGTATTAATAAATTACATATTGTTGTACTATTTACTGCCTTCACCCATGCACAGAGACTAATCCATACATTTGGGAGGGAATAGAAAAGGCTGTCTGCAGAAAGTGCTGTAGCAACAAGGACAACCTGGCTCCTGGAGTATTAAAGAAGGTAACAGCCCCAGACAGATATCTGCAAGGAAAGAACAGCTTCTGCAACTTCCTTACAATGACTGTTTTTCAATTGTCAAAAACTTTATGAAAACTAAGCCCTACTTGGGTATGAAGGTGTCAAGGGCGGGCTTGGGCATCAAGCAGGACCCAAAACACACAAGGAAATAGTCACCATTGTCTGGGAAATAATAACAAGCAAGGAACAACAGAGGTACAGGTGAAATCACAAGATGAGGGGGAAGGGAGATGAAAGAAAAAAATTAGTTCTGTTTATTTTAATAAACTTTACTTCATTTTTTCCTCTAACTGGACCACTAGCAAGTTTCAACTGCTCTAGATGAAGAGCAATTTTGGGATTGTGTAGTACTATTCTCAATTCATTAGGCTTCAGCCATCAGTATCACTAAAGCTATTCAATATTCCTGCTGCTCTGGAGGCTCCATTCACAGAGGTGACTTTCTGTCTTCCCCTCCTTAATCTTTTCACTCCCTGTCAATCTTGTTCCACATGAAAGAATCCATACAGCCAAAAATAAAGTGTGAAACATTAATAAAGCACTCTGGCTTTACAAAGCCAGCATAGATTCTGAAACCAACACATTGATTTTATTCCAAAAGAAAGATCCCAGAACATTTTTGTCTCTCTTAGTATTCACAGCCATGTATTCACCCTGAGCTGAGGGCAAGCCTGAGTATATTATGGAAAATTGGATCTCAGCATCAGGCTCTGAACTCTTCTTGCGTGATTAGAAGCAGATATAGTCTAGGGACCCATCTAAAAAATACGCAGTGATCCTATAAAAGAGATCAAGTTTATGAGACTACTGACAATAGCAAACATTATAATCAACCAAACTCTGAGTTTTGGAGCAAGCATTTGATTTTTATTTATTAGAGGGGTATTAAGTAGCAATATATCGTCTGTGATGGGGATTTTTTTGTCCATATAGAAAAACAAACATAACATGAAATGGTCTGATGAGCCAACCTTAGAGACAAATGAGGCTTTTACCAGTACAACAGAGTAATAAAAATGCTATGTGCAAGCACTCAGATTACATTGATAATGATGCCCATTTTCTCCCAGGCCCTGCCAGTCCCATGCAAGAATGCTTCTAGAGGTGAAGCCTTCCGGGACAAATATGCACTCAAGATTCTAGCTGGTGCCACTGCCCAAGCAACTGCTTCAAACAGGAGCAGACTGGCAGCTGATACACTAGAAAGAACAAGTACCAATCTAAAAGTTTAAGGAATAGAGCGTGGGAGGGGCACAGGCACTCAAAGGACCATCCAGGTGAGAAGGGTCCAGAACTGTGATGAAGAATCAATTCAGATCATTTACCTGTGCCAGATTATGACTCTGCCTATGAAGTACATGCTGAGGGGTTGGGCATCTTGTTTTTAAATTAACTACCTGACTTGTTCTTTTTTAGCACAAAACACAACTAAGAGACAATGCAAGAAGGGGATTGCTTCATGGCAGCTTTCCCCCACAGATACAAGCTCCTGCAGCATGGTGAATTCCACAGAAGCCCTTGTTGCTTATTGCTGTTCTGCTCCAGAGGGACAGGAGTGAGAGATCCCAACTTCTGTACCATCCATCTCCTGCAATGCAGTGATGTTTAGGGCCCTTTCAAGAGCCCTTACTTGGTGTCAAGAGCAGAAGACAAAGCAGCTGGCTGTCTCCTCTGCATGGAAGGCACTGACAAACACAGTACAGCCACTGAAGGAACTAAAATTGCTCCGAGAAAAAGAAGTCGGATCTACTGTCTACACTGAAATTTAAGAGGTAAGAAAAGGATGGTGCTACTTTCTCTCCTGCTGCGATATCTTGGCAGAAGGAAGAGCCATACTTTTCTAGGGATCCTGATGGTGCCCACAAAGAGTGATTCAGCCGCAACACATTTGTCTTCTACACAGTAAGTAGGAGGAATAGTCCTACCCTTATATGCTTGCTGAGAGTGAGCACCTCATTCCCTCTTTTAATCACAGATGTGTGGGATTTGAACATAGGCAAAATAATGGTGGTGTGAAGAGGGAGAAGGCAATGAAAACAGGGAACTTTCCACAGCCAACCAGCACTCCAAGAACAAATGGCTATTTGACACCTATCCACACACGCCCTCTGCAAATGTACAAGCAGACTTCTCTAAGTACTTAATTTTTAATAATTCCTTCTCTTTAAAGAAGTGTGCAAAACACTTATCAGTCCTGCAGATTTACTCACCTGCATCAGGCAAAGATCTGTTCCTCACTCATTGTTCCACCTTTTACCCACACTGACTTTCTGTACATCTCACCATGGACACCTAACATATCTGCTCAAGAATAAAGGAAAGAAAATAGCCTGAAGAGAGTCTAGACATATTCTTCCCGTCTGGAAAAGAGGGAGGTGCATCAACAGTTGTAAAGCGTAGAGCTAGCAGGATCTCCTACTGTGAGGTCTGCTGATGAAGTCCTACAACGAAGGGAAGTTTTCAGACCTGTTCTATTTTGAACTATTAAGCAGGTCACTAGGAAAGAGAGACTACCCACGAGAGACAAGGCTTCTGCACAATGTCACTGAAGCAGTATCTGCACCATTAGAGCTTAATAGATTTCAAACTGCAGAATTAGATGCCCAAAACATGAATGACTGTAAAAAAATTGGGGTTTTTGTTTTTTCTTTTTTTTACTTCCTGCAGCTCACAGAATCAAACTTTGGCCATAACAGCAGTTCCTTTGGCAGTTTGATGCAAGCTTCCTCCTGCATCTGCTGGGCTGCTGTCTACATGGTACATAGAGACATGTAATTGTTTCTTCTTATGCCTTGAGAAACAAAGCCTGATCCCATTAAAAAAAAAGTCTATTGTTTATATCCTTGTCCTATTATAACCTGAGGAAAACAGTCATTAGTGTTCTATATAGGGGGCCTGTTATAGTTGCTTGAGATGTTTTTAGCAAGAGTTTGTCCTTCTGCTGACCTAGCCCTCCCCTGATTGCATCTCCTCACACAGAACAGGGCTCACACTGCACTAAGAGAGCACCAGGGAACACAGTTCCAAAGACACCTGCAGTCACTCAAGCTTCCCTCTCCATGAAGGTGGTACCAGAAGGAAGCACTGCCAGGTTCACACCAGCCCCTTTTGATGATGCCACTTCAGTACAGCCTTCAGTAAATCAGGTGGGAGGGAACCCCCGCATCCAGCAGACTCACGGTCCAACACCACCAACATCCCCAGTGTGTGATTGCAAGTCCCGACTGGCCAAGTCAAATGTGTTGGAAATCTGCAATTCAGCTCCTGACCTATTCATTACTTGCAGAATTAAAAAGGGCAAGCAAGTTAACAGGGGGTCCTCTGGTGCCTTTCATGAAGAGTAAGGAGAAAAGGAGGCTCAGGGGGAACCTTATCGCTCTCCACAACTCCTAAGGAGGTTGCGGTAAGGTGGGGGTCAGTCTCTTCTCCCAAGATATCAAGAGACAGAACAAGAAGAAATGGCCTCAAGTTGGTCCAGGGAAAGTTCAGGTGGATATTAGTAAAGATTTTTTCACCAAAAGGGCAGTCAGGCATCAGCACAAGCTGCCCAGGGAAGTGGTGTAATCACCATGCCTAGAAATGTTCAAAAGGCATGTGGATGTGGCATTCATGGACATGGTTTAGTGGTGAACATGGTGGTGCTGGGTTATCAGCTGAACTCAATAATCTTAGAGGTCTTTTGCAACATAAACAATTCCGATTCTCTGAGGGGTTATTTACACTTAGAAGAAATCCTTAAGTGTAGAGCAGTACACCAGCAAAACTACATCCAGTTATTATGTGTTGGAATTGTAGCAGCACCTAAAATCTCAGGATGACCTTGGTGCTACAAGTGCCATCCAAATGAAGGGAACAAAGAGAAAGGCCCTAGCAGAGGAGCAGCCTGAGCCAGAAAGCTCATCATGACCTTCCCTAGAGAAAAGACAAACGTAATAAAACTCTCATTGACACTGGCTACTGTTTTAAGTAATTTTTTCTGTTATAATTTACTTAATGTGGTAAAAGANGACTTTCCTCAAACAAAGAAAACCCGCAAAAACAAACAAACAAAACAAACAAACAAACAAAAAAAAAAAAACACCACCAAAAAAACCCCAAAACCAAACCAAAACCAAACCTATCCAAATACATCTTCTAAGCATTCAGACAAATTAGTGCACTTGTAAGGAGTGGCACTGACCTGAAATGCTGCAGGAATCCCCCATGATGCCTAGAAACCTGCAGTCACTTTGTTCCAGCCAAGTCTCTGCAGAGCCTCTGGCATGCCTGCATCCTGAGGATCACAGCCAGGCCACTAAGGGAGATAGGAATTTTGCTCTACAAATTGCCTCAAATTTATAGAGAAGCTCCTAGGGAGTGGGAGAAGAAATTAAAAAAGGGAACGTTAACAGTACACCAAAAGTCCTCTCTAGGAAGAGGGATGCTACCTAATTTTAGTCCTTCCAGTGGCAGCAGCAGGACAGCGAGTGCCTCCCGAACAGGCGGAGTGTGGGTGTTTGGGGAAGGTGGTGGCATGCAAGAAGGTTCTGTGAGAGAAAGTACTTTTTACCCACCACTCAGATGATTCAAAACAGGCTGAATCATTTGGCTTGCAAGGCTAAATACCCTCCTTCCCTGCCAAGATATTTCCAAACCATTCCCCAAAATTTAAAGGGTTTTTTTAAGGGAAAAAGGAAAGGGAAAAAAAAAAAATCTAGATTTTAAGATGATGAGGGAAATCTCACACAACATCCATGGGCTGTTGGTAAAGTGGTGCACTGATCTCCAAGTACTTGAGTCTGAACAGAAAAATCCTGGCTCTCCTGCATCATGCCAAACCAAACAGAGATAGTTAAAAAATTGGTGTTAAGTTTGTTTTAAAGCCAGGCAAAGCTGCCAGCCCTCTGTTGCAGCATATCGTCACACACAGTCCGAAGGTTCTTAAACGTTTCGTTCCCGTGCCACAAGCAGATAGAGCCTGGGGAGGCTCTACTGTCTGTGTCCTATTTGACCTAATTTGACCCAGCCCTCCCCAAACAGCCCTGGGCTGTGCCAGTGAGACACAAGAGTCCCAGCAGGGAGGATGGAGCCAGGCTTCACATGATGGAGGCAGATGACTAAAAGCAGCAGGATTCTCTGGAGCAAGGGTTTGCCTACAAGGATGGAGTAAAATGCCTCTGAGGACAATGGTCCTTTTCAGCTTACAGAAGTTAAAGCCACAGTGCAGTGATGATACAACCAAAAAATACTTTGCCTTCTAGCTATCACCTCAGCTTTGTGTGTATGCCAGTCAACACAGGCTAGAGAGCCTCCTTGCAAAGCAGGGGAAGGGAAGGTATTTTGTGTGCTGAAAACACAACAATATTTACAGTGCAGAGCTATATCTGACAGGAAGCAATCAGTTTCCTCTTCTGACAGATACGGCAATCTTTAGTTGCAGGAAGGCAAGGTAGGAAAAATCCCCCAAAACTCTTTACCATCTGTCTCAGATCACTTTGCCTTCCCACACTTTTGTGCTGTACCCTACAAACTGACACACTTCCCTAAAAGTAAAGAGAGGTCGTTTTCTATTCAACTTTTAATTTGTAGAGTCCTTCCAGCCTTTAGCAGAAAATAAGTTTTTCAGGTAGCATGAATGTACTACCCTTTTTTAATTAGTAATTATAATTCCAGTTATCCTGGGTTTAGAGAGGGGTCAACATACATCACTTTGTCATGCCGAAATGATGCCACGGGGACTGTGGCACAAGTGTGCTGCAGCACATCCAGAACATCTTCAAACCTTCCGGAAACGCTAAGTTTGTAAATCTTTGAGAAAGGAAGAAGTGCAGAGTTGGCAACACACTAGAAGAGAGGAGAGGGCTTCCATACGCTCACTGGTTTTACAGCAGTGATTGTAGCTGGGAGTTCACCAAGAGAGCAGGAACTGCATTCTGCACAAGATAAGATTTGTGTTGCAAACAGAAAACTTGATGTTGAGAAAGAAACAGAAAGTCAAGTCATGCTTGGTGCTCAAGGTCAAAATATGAAGCTATGTTTCTTTCATATAATTAAAAAGAAAATCCTTCAATTTCTTCTTGTTGCTCAAATCCTTTTTCTGTTTCTTCACATATTCTAGCTTGACATTATTCTTTCCTTGTCTGACCTCAAGAAATTGATTTTGAATGACAAAAGTCATGTACTTAATTTTTGATAGTTTCTTTCTCTTTGGTTCCTCTCTTATTTTCCAAGAATGTGGAAGCATTTTGTTCTTAGCTTGTAGAAAATCAGAGCTCTTTAAGAACTGTTAAGCCATAACTTAAACTTCTTTAAAATATTAACAAAGCAAACAAAAAATCCATGCATAGTTATAGAAGAAGTCAATGTTTTTGAAGTGTAAGATATTTTGTAACATCCAAACTGTTCACCTTTCTTAGTGTGAACAAACCTTTCTTTCACACACTATCCAGGAATTTCAAAAAGTTGGTGATACTTCTCCTAGCCTCTGCTACAGACACACTGCATTTAATTCCCTTTCCTTTAAAATAAAAGATTTGAATAGAAATTTAAAATTAATGCCCCCAGGAAACATTTTGTTTTGGAGTTGCACACTGATGTAACTTTTCATCTAAACATTTCGATTTTTTTTCTTTTTTTCCTGAGAGTATTTTCAGTGAGACATTGAACTGGAGTAGAAAAAATCTCCAAAGCAATTTGGGGCAGGAAGATCACGTTTGGAAAGAAGAGACAGACTAGAGCATCACTGATATTCCAAGACGCACGGATGGGATGGGTACCATCGTTGCTCTAAACTCGCAATGGAGTGAAGAATCTCCCGTTCTCTCTTGGAAGTGATCTGAGAGCAAAGCGCTGTGGATGAGGCAGCAGCGAACAGACACAACCATCTGCAAGAAGCCACAGGGATGGAAACCCAGAGCAGAGCGGGAGGCGGAGGGGGCTCTCCTGACTCCCCGCGGCCCGGCAGGGCTGAGCCCCCTTTCCCCGGGGGTCAGCCCGCACGTTTCTGCCCGCGGCATTCCCAAAGGACGCCGTTCCTCCCGCGGCTGCGGCAGGACGAGCTCGCGGCTCCCGGCGGTGCAGAGCGGGAGCGGCCCCACCCGCACCGCACAAAGGCCGGGGGGCTCCGGGCGCCCCCGTGCTCGGCCCCGGCCCCGGCCCCGGCCCGCTGAGGGCGGCACGGACTCACCGACCTGACGAGCGGCCCGAGCTGCAGCAGGTGCAGCAGCAGCACCAGCGGGCGGTCGCGGCTCACGTCGCGGTGGATGAAGACCAGGCTGAGCTGCACCAGCGCGCAGGGCAGGAGGGCGAAGAGCAGCGTGAGCCCCTGCCACATGCGGTCCCCCGCCGCGCGGTACCCCGCGCTCAGGCACAGCGCGGCCGCCGTCTCGGACACGAAGAGGACGAGGGAGACGAGGACGGAGCCCGGGAATTTCATCGCAGCGGCCGCCCCAGCCCGGCCCGCCCAGCCGCCGCTGAGGCGCGATAGGGCCCAGTGCCCGCCAGAGGGAGCGCCGCTCTCGCCGCCGGCCCGCGGCCTCTGCGGGCTGGGGCTGGATCCGGGCCGGAGGTCGGTCCTGGCCGGGCTTGGATCCTGGCTAGGGCTGGATCCTGGCCGGGGCTCGGCCCTGGCTGGGCTGTTAGCGGAGGAAGGTTCTCCGGCGGTGCGCGGGGGGCTCCCCCTCACCGTGTCTCCTTCAGCCGTAGGATACAGAGCTGTACTGAGGGGGGTTGGTGCCAAGGGGCGAGCGGGGGCCCCTCGGGGCACTTCGTCAGGCTGGGGAGATCACACAATCACGCGATCGCTTAGGCTGGAAAAGACAACCTCACCGTGGCACTGAGTGTCACGTCCCGGCTTTCCTTAAACACCTCCACGGACTGTGACTCCACCACCTCCCTGGGCAGCCCGTTCCAATGTCTAATCATCCTTTCCGTGAAGAAATTCTTCCTAATGTACAACCTAAACCTCCCCTGGTGCAGCTTAAGACCATGTCCTCTGGTCCTATCACTGGTTTCCTGGGAGAACAGACCAACCCCCACCTGGCTACACCCTCCTGTCAGGGACTTGTAGAGAGTGATAAAATAGAGATCCTGAAAGGAAGAGGCAAGGGCAAAGTCCTGTACCAGGAAGAAAATAACCCTGTGCAACAATAAAGGCTGAGAGACAGATGATTTAATAAATAAAAAAGTAAATCCCACAACAAAGTTAACGAAACAAAATGCAGAAAAAGAGTTGTGAGAGCTGTGGAGCCTCCCCTGATGCACCCAGCTCAGACCCCCTGAGCAGGGCAGTGAAGCAGTGTCAGAGGTACCCTTTTAGCACTTTGCCAGGTGGATCTCCTCTTGCTTGCCAGACCTTTTCCTTCAATGGTTCCTCGGGCCACAGACCCCTAAGCCCTGCTGTGACACCAGCTGTTGACCTGCAGCATTTGCCCGGCATTTGTCCCTGAGCCTTTCCCCTTCACCAGCAAGATTCTTTCTCTCTTGTGCCACCAGAACTCTGGGGTCCCTCTGGAGATGCATACAGTCACTCCGGCAGTACCACTGATGTCTGCATGGATGAGCAGCACAAGGTGACAGCCTGAGGAAAAGGAGAGACTACAAACCTTTGTAGTCTCTCCATGAGATCCTGAACATGAGCACCTGGCCAGACACAAAACTGAGGTACCAAGCCAGGTTGGCAGATGGTGCCTCTGTCCTGCACAGGAGTCTCCAGTCCCTTCTCTTCTCCTCTTGGTGCAGGTCCTTGGTTCATGCTCAGCTGGCTCTGGTGATAAAGGCGGTTTCTCCTTGCCTGTTCCCAAGTAATTGCTGATCTGCATGTGGGGGTTAGCTACAGACCTGGGACCTACAGGAGCACAAGAGGAAGGCAAGATAAGGAGTCTGAGATATTATTAATGGGATAACACTACTGTCTACTTCTGCTTATCTGCTACTGTCCTTTAATGCAAGTTAGAGTGTCACCAGATTTACACAAAAAATGCCAGTAAACACTTGGCCATTTCTTTAACTGCTGCACTGGCAAATCTGAAGTGTCATTGCTCAGCTCAAGTTGAGCTCAGCTCATGATGACAAAGATGGAAACCTTGTTGTGGGCAGGCCTAGGTGAATTTAATGCTTGTGTCCCAGACTGGGAATGGAGAGGTCTTTCTGGAAAGGTAAGAGGCCATGAAAACTGAGATTTAAGCAGACTGACAAAAAATACCTAGAGTGGAAAACTTTAATCTACAGGCCAAAAACAACCTGTCTTGTCTTGTGGGAAACTACCATGAGGTGTTTTACCTAAGCACTGTGTGCAGCCTGGATGATTTATCTCATTCTAAAATGATTTCTTTTACTTTTAATACCACTGAAAAGCTTCTGGAGCACTGAGTCATGACTATTCTGGAAGGAAGACTTCCCAGCACTATGAAAGGTAAGTAGAGAAATAAACAATCCAATGCAAAATCGTACTGTTCAAGGTTGGACTTTTATTTAAGGCAAAATATAATCACAGCTTTAATATTCATAATATGGATATACACAGTTTGTTCTGCCACTATGAAGCTTAGTATTATCACTGCTTTTAAAAAGCTATAAAATCTAGTTTCTATCATAATCTACAATACAAAACTAATACAATAAACACATTCTGAAAGATCACAGTGTTTAAAATATTAGAAAAGCAGGGGTCCTGCTTTCAACCAATAAGGTGCATCTCTAAAGAATCAAATCAACCTTGATTCTACAGGCCTGTACCACATCATGGCTGTGAATGGCTGTAACACTGAGAAACCAATCTAGGGTGTGGCACGTGCTCAAGGAATGAACAACACACACTGGAATATACTGAATAATCAAGTGTCACCAACACAAACTAGACATGAAATAATGCCATTTAAGTTCCCTGTACTTTTTATTTGTATTGGTATTCATGTATATTGCAGAGATAATGAGATAAAATGTATATAAATCGCTATCAAATAGGGCCCTGCATATGCAAACATCTGTGCTTTCCTCATACTGTACAAACAAGCCTTACTAATTCCATGGGACTCATGTGTAAAGGAAAGTTTGTAGGCCTGGGGTCTGGAATGACACAGTTTTACCCCTGTTTCACACGTGTGGAAGGAGCTGCCTTACATGCCTGGAATCAAGTGGAGGTTCATCATCGATATCAGCAGGTGGCCTATCAGGCCCTTAAAATGAGGGCAGGAGGCCAATTCAGTGGCAAAACCAGACCATTGTTAAAGGAAATCCTTCTTCTCTCATGTGTGGTCATGGTAATGAAGACAGAAGCAGAGTTAAATTTCTGATCAGACAGCCTTTCTCTGCTATACGAAGTAAAAATTCATGTTTGACTAGAATCTGTTTTCTATTCCCTATGGGATATAATTGATTTAAGGACTTCTACATAGTCATACAATGCTGTTGCTGAATATCAACACCCTCCTGTCTCTCTTTTATTCAAATATCATTATGCCACTGGGCAAAATGAGTTTTTAATTAATTTTTTGCCATTCTGGTTGGTATTGCTGTACTTGACCTAAATGCCTCCATCTTCTCTTTGAGTCATGCAATGAACAAAGTCAAGGGACTCCTTTCTAAGGATTAAAAATAAATATGGTCTGTATTTTCAAGCAGTTTGCTATTTAGCATGATGTAGAATTTCAAATACACGGGGTATAGGATCAACGGTGACAGTAAAAATTAGTCAGAAGGTTTAATAATTCAAAGACATTCAAAAGTTGGTGCTTCTTGGCTTCTTGAATCTATTTTTTTAAACTGCCTCATCATGGATAGTGCACATCACTTCCGTTCCATTAACAGATAGGAATAGGCAGTAGGTTCAGCTATAGGCAACTCCTTCACAGGCAAATGTTTTTCAGCATTTGATGACTTTGCTATAATGGCAATGAAGTGCTGTTCAAGGCAGCTGAAACCTGCACAGTGCTTGCTGTACCACTACCTGTGCAATGAAACACTGCTACTCCCTTGGAAAATGCCTATTCACATCCCTAAATTGCTGTATTGTTTTGTGGGCCCTGAGCATTTTTGGCTTATGGCTTTGAAGTATGTTGTTCCCCTCATCGTGGGATTTTTGGTCATTTTCTTATTTCTTTTCAATTTAGCTTTCTTCTGCTACTACTTAGTCTAAGACATATTTATATAAACTGAAATGTCTTCTCAGAGCAGTCCAGGCTGTGCTGCCAGCCAGAAATTGCTATCAGTGTAGTTCTTCAGAGCAAGATTACTCCTTGAAAATCTATAGGGCAATTTTATTCCTGATATACTAATCCTCCTACAGATTAGAATATGCACTCATGCCAGTGAATATTCAAGGTATGTAGAAGATTACTGCACCTGAGATTTACCTGCCAGACCTCAGAGATCCAAAGAACAAGGACATGTTCTCAAAATGCATACACTAAAATAGGTCACTGTTGGCATAAAACATGCAATATGTTGGCAGATGCTTTAACCGTATATGCAGGAAACTATGTGTGTACAAAAACTTGATTGCTTATCAAAGTTTCCATTTGCACATATCGCCCCTCTACATTTCTGAATACAGCAGATACCTACAGTTCACTTTTTCCATAGTATTAAAAAAGCCAATCAGTATTCTTGTCATATTTTTTCCATGTCCATATATGATCAGTATTAGAACATCAAAGTGGCATTACTTAATTTGACAGAGTAGCAATAAGGGCGATCCCTTTACTTGCATTCACTTATGTATATTTCCCAGAACTACTGAAAAGTGTATTTTGGAATGTTTAGCCATTTCACTTGGTTTCGATTGTCCTAACGGAACTGAAATACTGGAGAAGTGACCATGCTCCCTACAAAGTCTCTGTTTTATTTAATGATGTAAAACTCCAGTGACAGCTGTTACACAGGATAATGATTTTTCCTTAGCGGGTGGGAAATGGCACAGCCAGTGAGAAGAGACCATCTGGGAGCATAAAATAATGTAATGCAAGTTAGTAGAACACCCTGCTTAAGCAAAATGAATCCATCTTATTTTCAAGAACAAAAGACCTGGGCTGCTTCTTCAGCCTCCTCAAGTTATTCATAGGTTGGGAAACAAAGGCAGGGAAACTGAAGGCAACAATGATGCAAACAAAGCAGATATTAAAAGCAGTGGCACAAAATAAACATGTTATTATGATGAGAAGTTGTGAGTAGTTGGTAGAAATAAAGATGTATTTGTTAGAACTGTACTGTTGATAAAACTTATTGCATCTGGTTCTATGAATCCTGAAATCAATAAATCTGGATACTACAGATCTAGTTTCCCTCAAAATTATTCCCTGACAGTAATCTATGGGTGGCAGGCTAGAAGTCATGAACAGTGTATAGCTCCTTAAACTGATGTGTAATCTACAGCTTTACTCACAAACAGCACCACACAAACACAGGTACATCACAAATAAGCACCAATACCCACATAATGCATCCTCTTTGCTTTAACAGCATAATCAGAAATACTATTATATCACTTAAATTCCTATTGCCTACACTTTAGAAACTAAACACAACCAAGAAACTAATGTGCAAACATGACATAGTTACTGTGTTTTACACTTTGAAAGAGGCTTCTTGAGTTTCCCGTAACACACTCTTTTGTCACAGTACCATGGCAGAATCTGTTCAGGAATACATTTTTCAGTCCATAAGGGCCCAGTTCGGGAGCAGGAGGAGACAGCATCCCACAGAGAATGTCTAGCAAAGGTTGCATGATTGATTTCTCAAAGCAGGGAGAAGGGTACACAGAGGACCTTATTTTCTGTTACACTGAAAAGTGCTGACAGCCCTATTCAGGTTGCTTTCCTGTCACTGTCTTAAAAGCAACAAACAAAGGTTGCAACAGAACGTTTGTAACAGCATATATAGTACAGAGAAAAAAATGAGATAGACAATAAAGAGGGAAAAGATGAAAAAACCCAGCTCATTTAATGAGTGGCAGTTTCCGCAGAGCCCTGGGGTGTATTTGCACTGTGTTCAGGAGCTGTGACTGCAGCACATCTAGTAGCCACCTTAACCCATCCAGGTCAGGTAAGAAAAGCCACAAGTCTCCAAGAGTGATCTCAAACTGCCATGTCTGATAAAACAGATGAACAATTATGTTCTGAGATTTTTACCAGATGTATCCCATCAGACTGGATGTTTGTGTGCTGCCCTTGCCGGAGTCAGTGCTGAACTCACATAACCTGCAGAGATGTTTGGGACCTAGATTTCAAAAACTGGGTGGTTCCATGGGGTTTCTCATTGTTGAATGGACTAACTCTTATTCAAATAACTGTTTTCCTTCTCTCAGGAAGCCAAAACATGTGGCTTCAAATACAGAGAATAGGGACAGAAGATCTGTTTTGCATGTACTGTTGGTCTCAACACAGAGCAGATCAGTCTCCTCTAAATGTGAATTGGAAGAAATTCTACAGAGACACACAGGAAAAACCAATAGAAAACTGACACTGAGCTCTTAAAGTTTATTTCCTGGCATTTATGAAGAATCACATTTAAAAATAAATGCAAACTTGGCCATTGGAAGTTAAGTATAATAAAACAGAGTGATTTTATCTAGTGCTATTATGGAAAGTTTTAATATATATGTTGTATATGTTACAGTATCAGCACTCATAACTTGGTCTGAATCTACATTACTGATTTATAATGCTTTAGATATATTAAGATTTTGGCAATGGTTTTCATTTTCAAGACACTCCCGAGAAATAACTAAGTGGAAACATTAAATGTTGTGGTCCACTGATAATTGAAGAGTAGGCACTGGGGACAAAATCAAAAGGCCAGGATTACTACTGTGATGTGTAGATTCTGCTAAGGCTTAAGTTCAGAGTTGTTTGGCCTTCCTTTTAGGGTGTAGTTATCAAAACATAAGACAGCTTTTGTTTATGTTCGCATCTCTAAATATAAGGGTTAGCAACAAATGAAGGATTGCAAAAGTGTGAGTCTGTATCCGTCTGACAATTGACAGCAGAACCTATTTCTTTGTCTTCCAGTAAGACAGAACACAATTACAGGAGCTATTTAAATGCAGTGGCACAAATGTTATTGTATACATGTCTGAGCTGAGTGACATCACCCTACAATAAAAACTGAGACTGAAAAGTGATTGAGCACAGGGAAGAAATGTATAGGCCAAGTTTTACCTTCCTTAAACTTTTGTTTAAGAAGGTTCCCGTTATGAAATGTATGAGCCAAATGCATTACAGGAACCAACTAGATAAAAAATCCTAATGGATCTGGGATCTTCACTACTGACAATTGACTTTGCTCTGATCTAACAGGAGCACAGAGCTGGGCAGAGCACACATCTCCATTGATTTTTTTGATTCAGCCTCATGTGTACACCCTCCTTATGGAATTCATCCTTCTGTGTGCACACATCTCACTGCTCAGAGTAACCAAGTAAGTGACATTAGTGGCTTTCTTGAAAGACCTAAGTTTTAAAGATCTAACCTTTTAACTTATGTGTTTTAATAAACACATACCAAATGTATTTTGAATTTTAACATTTCCATTCATTAAAAGATACCTAAATTCTTGACAAACTGATACAGAACTGCGCTGCTTTATTCACCAATGAAATATGGTTATTTCTATGATTAAGTAATTAATTAAAGCTGCACAGTGCAAGACAAAGTAACAGAAATCCTTATCTGCAGCTCATAATAATGCAAGCTATCTCATTAAAATAACAGTGGCAAGAGCAGGAATGGGATTATTATATTAAAATGTGGAAGGATTGCAAGACCCAGCTCCAGCTTATACCCTGATCAAAGCCCACTGAAATGAAATGGGAACTTTAATCCATTAGGCATTAAAAATAAAGAAAGTGTAATCTCCTCCAGCTGAGAACGCAGGAAGAGAGACTGCATTGTTTGGCAGTACATGTACAGCAGCTTTTTCTCTCTAACTTCAGTTTTTGACATATTGGACTTCCTGATTTGTCTTTACAGATATTATTCCCATAGAAATAAAAATAAATAAATAAATTGTAAATATATTTTAAATACAGATATTAATTTTCTATTTTTTAGTACAAATCTATGTTAGTGTTTTCTTTAGCTTTCAAGTACCATGTCATCATATCTATAATACATAGAAAAGAGAATATAATTGCAACTTTAAGTGCTAGTGCAACTATTATTGAGCAACCCATTTATTTCTATCTAAATGATTTTCTAGCTAAAAATCATTTGGGCATATACATGATTTTGTTAACTAGGAAAAGAAGCAATTTTGAGTTTTGTTATCAGTTTTTTTCTGAGGATCAGTATGCCATCCCAGGATTGTATCCAGTTTGCAGCGTTTTTAGTGAAGAACTCCTCAAGGAAAATAGGTTTTCCATTGCCTAAAATACTTAGGGTACTGTTCAGAAATGCTGCTATAAGTAATTAATTTTTAAAGGAACCTTTTGTATCACTGAACAATACTTATCTAGAAATGCTGTACCATGAAGAAAGCATCTGCCTGCTGTATCTTTGCTACAGAACTTTTCAATCCAAGTTTTCTCCATGGCTCCACCCATCTTCCCTGTGACTGGGAAAATACTGACAAGACGACACAGTTACAGTAGATCAGAAAGGAGACCAGCTCCTTGCCACAGACTGAGCTCTAAAAGGAAGGGTCAAATTCAGTGCTCATTTACATATGTGAGACCCCACTTGCTGAGATGAACTGTGAAACTGCAGCCTGAACACACAGCTATCTACAGAACTGCCATTATATGTATTATATAAAGACGAAAGAGCTCCAAGATACAGGTATTCCTAATACATGTTACTAAAACTAGCAGATGTGGTTTAGGTAAAAAAATCCCAGATTTTGCCTTTGTGGAGTGCAGTGACATGTCTACAACACCCTCCCCGATAAGTGCATTGCTCCACAAATGGTTTTTGCAGGACTCTTTTTAAACCTACTGGGTGCATCACTGTTTCTTCTTTGCATGATCCTGCTATTCTAGCTTGCCTTTTTTCCACCAAATTAAAAGTTTGATAATGCCCCCTTCTCTCTCACTTGAATAATTAGATAAATATCTATGACATCAGATTCAATTAGTTCCCCATTTTTTTTTCCCCACTGACCCATTTATTTTGACCACACACTTTCCCACCCCCCAAGCCCCAGTGTATTTTCTTTTTGATCTGACTCCCAGCTACATTAAGGCTCGTTTTGTAAATAGCCTGTCTGGACAAGTGAAACTGCAGGTGCCCTCTCCCATCACCACCGGGATGTGGCTCTGAAGAACATCAGTCTTTAGACAAAGACACTGAAGAGAGGAAACTCGGCTTGGTTGGGTTGCAGCAAGTCAGTCAGGAAACACACAGTTCCTGAAAAACCTTCATAGAGACTATATACACTTTCTAGTGCCCGGGAACCAGACTTAAATTCTTCTGTAAATAAGAACTCTGCAAACCTAAGAGAGAAAAAAAAGAGTTTGTTATTACTTGATGTCCCTCTCGGTCTACTTGTTGTTTCGAAGCATCATTTTAATAACATTCAGTAACTCAAAAAAAATAGAATGATCAGTATTTAACCTTTTCTGCAAATTTTACACTGTCCAATTTCCACAAGAAACTGAGGTTCATTAGATCCAGAAGAGCCAAACCTTTGCAATCTGTGCATGCATTATGCTTAAGAGCTATAAACTTTTTCTGATTTCTGTAAAACCTATCATTAAATAAATACTTTTTGGTAACTTTTAGGATGCAAGCAATGTTTCACGTCAATACAACAAATCCTGTAGTGCTGAAATAGCTAAACAAAGTAAAAAAAATAAGCAAATGGCTGAAAATCAGTCATCCTAATTGCTATACCACTTCCCCTTGTTATTCTGTGCCGTAAGGAAAACAATAACAAACATGGAATACTGTGTTTTTAAACAGGCACAGTAGAGATACATAGTTAAAGACAATTGCAGCACCATGACAGAATTTTCACCGGACCACATGCGCTTGCATCCAGACAAAACAGAATTAACACCACTAGCTAAGCTAAAGGTGGGAATGATATATTAAAAAAAAAAAAACAAAAAAACTGCACACCACATCCTACACTTACTTTCCACTTCTAGTAATACGTAATAACGTTAAATGCTCTGAAAAAATCCTAACAAATCATGCTTTACTCTGCTCCTGGACCTGGGTACACAACTTGTCTGAGTTCTGTCATCACATCAGGATGAGACCTGGATGAACATTTCTCCACATCCCGTCAAGTTCCCTCTAAAGGAACACAGGCTCTCGGGCAGGGAGGGAGCCTGGGAGAACCCAATGCTCTCCCACCACAGGCAGCCTGGAACCAGACTGCAGAGCTCCCACAGAGTGCACCTACCCCAGAACTTGGCTAGAATTGACCCTGAAGCTTAAACACTTAGGTTATACATCCAAGGGTGGTGATCAGACTCTACTTTATAAATGTTCCTGAAACTTTCTGGTATTACCCTAAATCCAGAAGACAGGCATGCTAACCTTTGTGCCCTGTATATGTATTTTGAGTTCCCAGTGAGCCTATACAGCAACAGGAACACATAAGCACTACCAGCCACCCCGTGGCATATTCCAGGGCCCTTCTTCAGCAGGCCTTTCTGCCAGGTGAGCTCTCCACAGCGAATACAAGTGTCCAGATATTGAGGCTTCTTGGAAACCAGGTAAGCTTTCGCAAAAAGATATGCAATGCCTAGGAAAAGAGCAGTGAGATTGTCTTTGTAACAGGCACACCAAGGGTTTCACAGAACACGTAAGAAAATAAAGATTAATGCACGAAAAATCTGCAGTCTTGTGCTCTACATATGTCAGCGTTGCCTCTAAATGCTCCATCTGGAGGGGGGAGTATCTGCTATGCTAAAGACACACAGAAAGAGGTACTTATCCAGCCCTGCGACAACACCACTCTCAGTCTGATCAAGGCATTATTGAATTTCAGGGTTTATTCTAACATTCCCAGACTTTTATCATTTTAAAACAGCAGTCACATATTTGACTTTAAACACTAAATTCTTAGCAGTGTCTTCTATTGGTTTCAAATCCCCATTCACCTCACCTGCTTATACTGACAGAAACACAAGGATGGGCAAGATAATTTCTTACACTGGCAACAGATGCAATTTTTTACTACATAAGAAAAAGAAACTCACTTTTTTTTTCCCCTAATGAGGTCCACACAGTTTTATTCTAGTTATATGCAGTTATGCATACTAACTTCTGTTTACAAAAAAAAAAAAAAGAAGCTATTTGGGTTATTTTTAGAGGGGCTTTAAATAAATTAATCATAATCTTCACTAGAGCACCGCACAGCTCATTTCATGGTAACCTTATGAGAATGCACATGACACATAACCAACTCAAGGGCCTAAGGAAATGTTTAGCTCACTTGTGGTCTGAATTTAACAAACACTGAAGTAGCTGAAGTGTTCTCGTAAGTTATACATCTGTCTTATTACCCAAGAATAGTGATGGGATACAGGTTTTTCTGGGGAAGAACAATAGCCATTACTGACTTTGCACACCACTAAGTTTAACTTCTTTATGTCACCTGGGATTTTGTCACTTTGTCTGAATTTAACCTGAGATTATCTTCTACATGCAATCACCTAATGTGGAAAAGCAATGTGATCAACATCTGGCTATTCATAGTATCAGTGGGAAAAGAACCTGGAGCTCCATGGCACCAGTGTACCAGCTCGTTCTCCCGCTCGATTGTCTCCCCCAGCTCAGGGGGCCAGTTGCTGTTCTGCTCTTGGTCCATCAGGAAATCCACGCTCTGCCACACGAGCTCCTGGTCTGCTGGCTGCAGGTACTCATAATAGGAGAGCAACATCTGCAGGATTGAGGAAAGCCCATGTGCTGCACCTGTAAAGAACAGAAACAATTGAATTAGAGGGTGGGCTTAGGTCCTGTCTCCTCCTCATTGCAACTTTCCCTTGGGAGAGATTTCCTTGTCAAGTGCATAGCTCCTTCATCTTCTTTATGCATATTAGAATAGTGCTTGGAATAAAAGTTTTCTAGGTGCATAACACTGTATTTTACTACTTCTGTCATTTCTCGGTCCTCTAACTTTGCAAAAATATGTATGAATTCTTTCTGCTCTCACTCTGATATGACTGAAACTCACTGTATGAAGTTAAACTGAACCTGAACTGCATTCTATCTCAAGGTCTTACTCTTCTTCACTGACTGCTGAATCTGGGCCATTATTTTGAAGTCTTTGTTGAATGCAAATTGAAACTGGGCCATAAATGGGTATTTCTCAGTTACTGACTGACAGTACCAGTGAGCTAACACCTAAATTTCGGTGCAAGAACTGTCTGTACCTGCCAGGCTCTGTGGAACACACTGCTCAGTGACTGCTCTTTCTGCTCCCTTGCCAAGGAACGGTGAACCAAGCTCACGCTTGCTGCAGTGATACTGTGCCTTGAGAACACCAAAAGGGAGCTGCTCAGTGGCCTTTCACCACTGCTTCAGATGAGCTCCAACTAAGCTGCCCACGAGGGGAGCAGCCGACCTCGTGCCTGAGTCGCACTGCTACGACCAAAACCGCTCTGCCAGTCCCGCATGGCAACAGCAGCTTACAGAGAAAATCCCTGACAGTGCCCCGAGTAACCTGCTCCACACAGGCACGGACACCACACCTCTCACCGCCTCTGCTGGCAAGGCAGATTTACCAGGGCAGAAAGAAGAGGGAATGAGCTCAGCAGCACCAGCCCTTCCCTCCAGCTCCTCAGTCCCACTTCACAGTTTTAGGAGGCTGGATGGTCCCAACTGGTTCAGGAGAAATCTCACACTGTAGATTGTATGTATTTTATTTCTGAAGTGCCCACTAGCTCAGCACCTCCACACAGCACCACTCTCAGAGGTGTTGGTGTGTTCTACTCACCAAGGTACTCCGTTCCATAGTAGGAATACATGAGTGGGACCGGTTTTCTCTTCTTCACTGCATACTGTTTTCCTGATTCTAGTATGGCCAGGCAAATTGATTTAATTTGTGCTGCGGTCAGCACCTAAACAGAAACATCAAACAAACATCAAGTCTATTATAATGATTTCATTTTTTAAGACATTTTCCAGGACTCTGCTTTTTTGCCAGTGCACAGGATGAAGTACTGCCTTTAATCTTATAAATATGCTGTAATGTACATCATTATTAAGAGTTCCTTACATAACACAGTTGATTTACATAATGTTTCTCAAAACCAGAGTTTCATCCTGTCTCAGGAAGTGAATGTCAAAGCTTTAGCTGCACAGATGAGGTGAAAAGAGGTCCTCTAAGAGCCTTTTCTTCCCAGAGATCCTTCAGTCTGATGGAAGCTGACAACAAGCAGCAGGCAAGCTGCAGAACAGCAGCCTCCAGACTGGGGGAAGAAGCATTAGGAGAAGACAAAGGAAAACATTAAAGAAGTAAATGTTACAGGCTTTATTGGGACACACTGACCTCGACAGGTTTTTCTACAGACAAGATTAAAAAAAAAAAGGAAGCAAGGAAGAGGGTACTAAATTTTGCTGAAAATCACTACTATATATGAGGGTTCAGAAACCTCTTAGTAAAAGAATCAGCCTTTCTTAATACAGAAAATGCTAAGAAAAATGAAGTGCAAGACAGGCTTCTATGAAGGTAGGCTAACTATGCTTGTGGGACTTTAGCATCACAAACAGGCCAATGCTGCCTTTAATGCAGTCCAAAAAATGACTAATGCCTTACTCTTAGAGGTGCCAAAGTAAGACTGACAAATCATGTATTTCAAGAGACATGAACTTTTCCACATTAATGACCTAAAGGATTCAGCTTTACACGTTTTAACTACAACTCTAATTACATGCAATTCACTGCAATCATCAGCAATCTCCTGTGTCAGCCACACCTGGACATTACTGACCAATACCTAGGCCAATTATATAATTTAACTGAAGTATTGTTTTGGCTTTAGGGGGAAGCCCATATGGCAGCACTACTTTGAAGAAATATATTTCAACTTGTTAAAAGAGAAATGAGAAAGAAAAAAAGCAAAATGACACAGGAAAAAAAAAGGAAAAGGCTGTACAAATAGTCTTGACAAGTTAAATGTCAGTCCTAAAATTTACTGGAATATTAGAATAATGTCTTTAAAATGCTTCTGAACACATTTGGGTTTGCTATAATTTTTATTATATAGGATTTACAATTAGTTCTTCAAGTTTAAAAATTACTGATACCTTTAATATGGAGACAGCATCTGTTGTGAACTATATTCTCTCATTTGGACTGTACAAGATGCTGCAGATAATTAATGTCACTTAAAACTTGACTGAAAATTAATGGCTGAAAAATCTTGTTTGTGTGTCTCACCTTGCTCCCTGATAACAAGGGATTTTATTACAACCTTGCTCCAAATGACTCTGATATTTGTACAACCTGGAGAACAACCTACTTCTGATTTTGATTAGTGTTCTTTAATGTTACTGCAGTAGAATTAAATAAGCCATTAACATCTGGAGACTTCACTCATTTCCAGTCATTTTTAAACTAATTGTTTTACCTTCACAGAATTTAAAGAGATGGTTTGAATCTTAAGGAAATGAGGAGAGCAAAGACACAGTGAGAAACACTGAATTCTCTCCAGAACTGTCACTTGACTGTTTTGAAATTTGGGACCTACTCCTCCAAATTCCATACCTTGTAAAAACATTAATAAGGTCACCTTTTAAAAATAAATGTGAAAGATAAGATGTACTAATTGTAATTCTGAAAGGCAAAGGCATGTGGATTAGAAAAATCTTAATTAGTTCATTTTCTGTATGTAACGATTCCTTCACTTAATATTATCAACTAGCTTTCAATACAGAGCGTGTTTTGCTAAGCTTGTTTTTATGTTTGGCACATTTAATTTTTAAATTGAACTAATGACTATTTTAGAATGCTGAATTTAAATGAATTTTAAATGGATATAAACTTCTATCCAAATCCAGCCTTTCAGAGTGCTGCATAAAGAAGTATTAGCTAGAGAGGAATGCACTGTTAACTATTTTTTAATATAAAGTAAGTGTAAAAAGTCGAAACACTTGAGCACTATGAATACTTAAGTCTATACACAGTATATACCCTTTTGGCTGGCATAATGAAATATGCTAATGAATATCACCTCTTTTTCAGAATGCAAAAGCAGCCCATGTGCAAAGACAGATGAAAAATGGTATTTAAAATCATGAATGGATGGCAGAAATCAACCCACCTGATCCACTTCCACATGAGCAAAGAAAATGGGAAAGAAAATGACTTGTGTCTCTTGAAAACAACCTTACTTCTGGCCGCTCAGACTGACCTGTGGGCTTCCACCAGGTAGATGTGTCCTAACTAACAGCTAAATAAAAAAAACTTTATGTTGACTGTAAATACCTCTTCCCAAGTCCCTCAATCCACATTCATTGTAGGGCTGCTGCCTGTTTCCCAAAACACTTAAACATGAAGGATTTGCATTTGCTCCTTATTCTGGGAAATGGCTGGCTGGAACAGAAACTCTCACTTACCATCACTATTAGTGGCCTGCCAAAGGCTGAATAATCAGCAATCCCATTTAAGATCTCCATTGGTCTGACACATTTTATTTCAACCAATTTTGTGTTATAACCTTCTTAGATTTCTGTCACCTTACAAAAAAAATAAACAATCTGTGGCTTGTCTCTGTATGCTCCCTCACAGTACTTTAATAAAACAGCTAAATCTTATGACCAAATCAACAATCATAAAATACACTAATCATAACCACAGACAGCACAACTGCGGTCCTACAAACTTCATTTTCATTTCAGTGTAGTCGCAATGACTCCTTGCCCCTGGGAATTACTGAAGCAATGTTTAATTAGGGACAGAAAAGAAACAGACTGATCATACTCAAGGCTTTGAAAGGATACATTGTATATTGATATCACCTGCTCTGGAGCTGTCAGATGCTTTGATGCAAATAAAGCCAATATAAGTGTATGCTACCTAGACAAAAATTTCATGCTTGAGATAAGATACATATTTTGAGAAAATTCTTCAATGTCACTTAATAGGAGCATAGGTAAAATTACTCTTTATCATGTCAGTACTTGAATGGAAGACTAATGACACTAACAGATATATTGCTAGTGCTTTAAAATTTCAGCTAATTCCTTTTTGTATTTTTAAAGGCATCACAACCTGTTCTACCATAGAATTACAGAATGATTTGGGTTGGAAGGCACCTTAAAGACCGTTGAGTTCCAAGTGCCCCAGCATGGGTAGGGACAGCTTCTACTAGACCAGGTTTCTCAAAGCCCCATCCAACCTGGCTTTGAACAACTTCCCCACAACCCATTCCAGTGTCTCACCACACTCACAGCAAGGAATTTCTTCCTAATATCTAGACCAAACTGGCCTGCTTTCAGTTTAAAGCCATTCCCCCTTGTCCTACCACTACATTCCCATGTAAAAAGCCCCTCCTAAGCTTTCAGCTATTTATCAAACACACACGATACATGTTCCTTTTTCATGTTAAGTGGCCTGCCCACTTTAGTCAAAATAGGTGAGTTTGCCTCAGTTGATGTTAGAAATGTTCACTTTGGTCTCCTCACTAGATTGAAGTTTGGAATACATGCATTCCACATACCCCCTGCAATTTCTGTATCAATTGGTCGCTGGAGTTCTTTAGTTTCTGTTTTACATCATTATTTGGTGACGCCGAGTGCTGCCAAATAACTGCTCCACTCACACTGGTGACAGCTACATTCCCATATACCTGTTACTTTAAGCACAACACATAGGCAGCACTACAATACCTTCTATTTGCACCACTGTCTGTGTCTAGGAGCCTGACTTGCAGTAAAAAAGACACTGTGATTGTTCATAAAGTCTCTCAATTTTTCTCTGGTGCCACGGCAGACAACACGCCTTTTCCCATAAAGGCACTGCACAATTTTGTGAATTATTTAAGGCAGGTCCTTTATTCAGTAAATCCCTGTTAAAAGCCAGCCAGGAAGTGCTGTGTCTACAGCAATCACAGAGCATCATTCTGGTTTTTGTTAGCAATCTCTCACCCTGAGACTGTTTAGTTGGAAGTCAATAATTTCACAACTCCTTTTAATCTATTAAAAGAGATTTCACAATTACCGGTTATGACAGTGCTAAGCCCCACACTTGTGTTTTGAAAACTGTCGACAGAAATCTTGACCTTGAGGATTAGGCAGAAAGCAGCAGGACGAGCTCTTCTGATTAGGGTAATGTTTTCAGCACTTTTTCATTCCTCTGAATGCTTGTACAAACCCCTTGGCTCATTTTGAAAACCACTGCTACATCAAACTGCATACTGTATGGAGTGTATTTGATGACTGTAAGCTTTTAATTCTTTTAACAGATCTGTATTATTTCCTTAGAGCTCTTTCCTGTAACAGAAGGCATTACTGAAGCCAAGTACCATTATCTTTTGATAGATGCATGAGCACTTTCAGGAGGTAGCAGCTACATTTACATTATTGTAGAAAAACCCTTCTATGCATATAAAAACATTTTACTGTGCATCTAACACATCAAACCTCTCTCTGACACACTTCTAAAAAGCCATTTACATTAATTTGATCGTACACTTTTTCTGATGCTGTGCAAACTGTCAAAACAAGCCGAAGAAAATGGGTCAGCCTGCAAATAACATAACAGGAGCTTTGCCATCGCTCTCCTATGCTGGTAGCCCAGCAGAGGGAGCATGTGAATTAGCTATAATAACCCAAAATGCTGCAAAAAAGGGCATACATATCTGTGTTCAGCAGGACAGCAGACACTGGAGTCAACTTGGTAATTTCACGATACTTACTGCAGCACATGACATTTAAGTTCATTCCCATAGCTTGATCTTTTTGTGCCAAAGACAGAGATGAGCACTGTTTAGCAACCTTTCCATGCAATATCACAGCCAGGTTTTTGCCTTTCAGATGATGATAACACCTGAAGCCATGGAAGAGTAGCAGGTACAGAGCAGGGGTCTGCCTCCCCTTAGTGTTATTCCACTTTGATTGATGTCCCCCTCCTGTGGCACAGTGGGAAACCCAGCTCCAAGTACACAGCCACAGAAGCTCACGAGTCTGCTTCCCTCATGAGCACTGTCAAGGACACCCTTCTTTTAAAGATAAAAAGCATATGGTTTTAAATCTCCTGAAAACTTTGGTCAATATATTAGATTAGCTCCAGAAGTACTGTTCCTAATGCAGTCTGTTTGATGCTGTAGCACCACCATGTATTGTCTTGATAGTGTACTTCCCCCTATTTCTCATACTAACACAACTCCATGACAGTGTGTTCAGACTAAGAAAGACTATTAATATGATTGTCAGTTCACTGGAAAACGGTACTTGAATGCAATGTTGAGTAAGTCAGACTTCCCTATAGATCCCAACGGCACTGATTGTTTTTAACATGTAAATTTGGGGGGGGGGGTTGGGGCTTGCTCTTTGCCTCAGCACCACGGAAACAGCAAAGCCAGTCCTGTCCTGTTTTGTGGGTCACTAATCATGACTCCAGTCAGAAACTGAAGGCTGCCTTTATTCCTGATGAATCAGATTACTGGTAGATAAGACAATACCGAAGTTTCGTTACATTAACAGAGTACAAAACTTCCACAGGTGCTACTTGCCGGGACTGTGTAGCACTAAACCCATCAAATTCTGCTGTTAAACCTGTCCTTCAGAAGGAGAACATGAAGTGCTGCAGAAAAGGATGGAGCACAACTGTCACTGTAGACAGGTGGCTGGCTGAGAGCAGCTGGTGCTGCTACACAGTTGGTCAAATGCAATGAGCATCTCAATTCCTTATGTTTCCACTTAAAAAATGGAGAGTTTCAAAGAAAAAACAATTGGCCTTTTGTGATGGGTGACAACATTCAGAGTCTTCATGTGCATCCTCCACACACACTTCTCTCCCTTGTGATTGCCACCGACGGGATTTTGATTTGTCCTAAGGTAAGAACACCAGGCAGGAATTGGAGGAGTGCCCAGTTGGCCCAGTCTCCAGCAGCATTTTACACCCTTTTGCAGGCTGATGTGTACCAAAGTCAGTGGCAAGAATCACGGCTTCCCCCATCCCTGGAATGCATTCAACTCCCTGCAGGGAGGTTGCAGCCAGGCAGGGATTGGCCTAATCTTCCAGGCAACCAGTGACAGGACAAGAGGACAGTGTCTGACGCAGCGCCAGGGGAGATTTAGGTTGGACATTAGGAAGAATTTCTTCACAGAAAGGATGATTAGACATTGGAATGGACTGCCCAGGGAGTCACTGTCCCTGGAAATGTTTAAGGAAAGACTGCATGTAGTGCCATGGTCTGGCTGACATGGTGGTGGTTCAGTCGCAGGTCAGACTCGATCCCAGAGATCTTTTCCAGCCTAATTTTTTATGGGATTCAGTGATTATGCAAGCAACCACATAGTTCCTCCTGAAATTTGTGCATGGTATTCTTTTCTTAGGACATTTCTCCCTAGGTGTTCTTATCTTAGGACAAATCACAATGCCCAGCAGAGACAATGGGAAGGGAGAGGGTGTGTGGGGAGGGGGAGGAAGCACAAGAAGACACGACTATCTTACATCACTGCCATACCTTTCTTCAAACTCCTCCTATCCCGGGTCAATGAAGAGAGAGGAAAACACAAGTTTCTCCTAGTCACACTCAGGCTCCCAACACCTCTTACTCTGCTGCACCAGGGTGTGGCTGGATACAGCTATCCAGTTGTAATATAGTGGCTCGCCTAGGTCTTGGGAAGGAAAAAACAGGTCTCCATCACAATAATTACTTGAAAAAAGTAGGGAAGCACAACCATCGTGCTCTCTGCTGCTAGAGAAATGAAGCAGGGAGGATGGCAAGGAACGGATCCCAGATCAGAGCAGTTCAGATAATCACCATAACTGAGGAGGTATCAGTCTGCCCTGACAGCTGAGGTCCTGATCAGCCAAAGGTGGCTGGTCAGCAGCAAAGCCAGCAGGGCATTTCTCAGGAGGACAAGTCCGATCGCAGGACAAGTGAGGTATCCTGGGATGCACTCCTGTGTTGATGCTTTTGAACAGCAGCTGTCTGCACCCCAGCTGCATGTTCTCTGCTGCCTAGTCGAGGGTTAGAGTTACCACAGAGCACAGAGAGCCAACAATTTAATTTCAAGCATCTCTCCCTAGAATTGCACCCAAATTCAAGAGCGTGAATTGAAAAGCGTGTTTAAAAACATTAAAAAGATTTGCAAATTAAGTGAGAAACAAACACAGCACTGCTTGGAGAGGCTTTTTCTTACATTACAGAATTTTACCCCAATGTTTTTCAAGAGGCATGTAAAATCCTTTTTTCTTCCTTTTTCATTGTTATTATTGACTAGCCACATAATGCATGGCTGAGCAATTATGAGGACACAGACTCTGGGAACTGGCTAAAATGGATGCATCAGAGATCACCTTTCTGCAATCCAAACCCTTGTTTGGAGCTCCTGTGTATCAACCACTCCTTCATCAGACACTGGAGCAGTTTATGAGAACTGCAAATAAGTGGGAGATTACTGCTGCATGAATACTGCTTTCTTTCCCATTCTCCCCTCACAGGTAGGAAGAAGATTATTCATGTATAAACTTCATCAGTGGGAAATCCTTTGACTCTGTTTAGTCTCAGTCAGAAAGTAAATCAGTGCAGGAGTCCTGTAATTAGCTCATGCCAAAAACACAGCACAGAGTTATCAATTCCTGATGGGAGATTTATCCTTCTCACTCCAGATACGTGTCCCTGACAGTGCTGCAATATGATGACAAACACCTTCCAAGCTGGGCACCTTGCACTCTTGTTGGGGTAACAGGCAGCCCAGAGTGCTGTGGCTGTGCTGCCCCAGGATCCCATCCCATTTATAACACCACTAGCAAGGAACATCTGCTCTGCCTGTGTATATTGGATCAGCTTACTTCCCCCTAACAGCGGGTCTGCTGGTTCTCTGGAAGTGATTTCATGCCTTCATCTGTTCCACACACATTTCTTGTGGTAGCAATGCTGTGCCGGTGCTTGGACTGGCTCATGAACGCAATCTATGCAGAGGCATAAGAAATACTATCCATTCTTCCAGCTCCAGAGCAGCAGGATTCATGAAACTGGCAAGAGACAAAATCTTTGTAACCACAAATGAGAGACCCTCCCCAAACACTGCATTAACCTGTGCCTTTAGTCTGAATTAAAAAGTGACGCAAGTCCAGTTCAACTGGGCACGACCACTTGCTACTAGGAACTTAGGCAGGGTGCTCCTTAGGAAAAGGAATTTATTAGTGTTTGTTCACATCTGCAGGTCAGCATGAGATGGGCAGAACTCGATCTCGAGTCAGTCAGTAAAGGCTAACATTGGTCAAAGAGAAGCTGACCTCGGCTCAGAGTTCTACAAATGAAAATGGCAACTGTATCTAGAGACCAAAGAAAGTTGATGAGTCATATTTGAGGATTACTTGAAGGTCTCCAGAAACTGGACACTTCAGTTTCTTCATTCTTTTACTTCATCTGTAAAGGAGAACACTCAGTGATCTAATAAAATGTAACGTATTTACTTCTGAGGAGTACAAATGTGCAAAGAGAAATGTTCATGCTAGGACTTCTTAAGATTATGAATTGTACAGCTGCCAAGTTTATGAAGACATAGTTAACTTTAAAGATGTCACTGAAGAGAGAAGTTAAATCAGGTACTCAAAAGCACTGTTGGCAAGGAGTAAGAGAAAATGAGGACATCTCTGGTGCACCTCCAAAATTTTAGCTCTGAGAAACATTGTCTAGCTTTCTCTGGGAAACTGGTAATACTTGTGAAGTTCCTTTAAACTGATGTTTGGTTAAGAGCATTGTGTATCACTTCACAGTAAAAAAAACCTCCACTCCTGGTAGCAGTTATGTCCTTGCTGGCTGGCTGGTATTCCCTGTTTGGGTTGGGAAGGAACAGCTGGGTGAGACAGGGCAAAAGGTGGCACAAAACAGAGATGTTGGCCTAATTTGCCTTGGGAAAGAGAGCGGGAGAGAGGTGAAAGAGCTCCTGGGCCCCATAGGCTGTTAGCTGGCTGTGTCTTAAGAGAACAGTCTACATCCAAATTTAGTGGGTCCTGGGCTGGAGAGAACAGTCAGTGGTTTGTATACAGCCTATTTGGATGAATAAATGTTCTTTTCCTGCACCCTTTGCTGAGGGATCTCTCTGACCAAACTACTGCACAGAACCTCTATGATCATACCACCTTTCCTCTGCTTCCAGCTCATCGTGCCATTCTCCTGCTCCAATTGTAAATAACATTAAAGCTTCATTTGTTTCAACAACAGTGATTATATGTTGTTCATGTGAGATCTCCAAAAAACCCAAATAAAAATAAGAGATTACACTTAAAAGCAACTATGTAATACAATAAATTAAAAGTACGGATGAGGACGGAGGAAGATTAGAGATATTCTCAAGGAACTAGCAATCAAAGATGCTCATTCTTCAATTCATCTTAAGTAACACCCTATCTTAACACTCACAGTAATGGAAAAGAGACTTTTCTGCCTCATGCAGCACTTTATTTTTCAATTTCTCAAAGTCACTTCACCTATTAGTTCATTTGTATGGCTTTTAATATCAAAGTCCTCATTGACCTGAATGGGTCTTGACTGGGGAGACTCTTACTGCTGGCAAGTATCATGTACGAAATGCTGAAAATTTTACAAGTTTGTTAGGGTTTCTATGTCTTGCTAGCAACACTATAGGGCTGCCTCATAGTTTGTTGGGACAGATAATAATTCTGTCCAAGTTAGCTTTCAAAGACTGAGATTTCAGGAACATGAATTACTTGACAGAGTGAAATGCTGACCTTGCCTGCAGAAGCTGAGTAAACCTAACAGATACAGCTGAGCAAATATCCAGCTCTTCAAAGACTGATCCTAATCGCATTTCAGTCAGTTTGGAGGGAACTGACTAGCACATGCATTGTCACTCATTGCTCTAAACCAAGTGGAGTGCATGACTTACAGACAATAAAAGTATTTGGGTTTTTTTAATCACTTTTTTTCCAAGACTGTGCATACTTTATGCCCCTATTGAATAAAGCTCCATTTATAAGCAGCAGTTCTCCCTCAGACTCTCAAAGAACTGTCAACAAATATTCTCAAGAAGACTGTCTCCTGTGATGAGCCAGACAACAGAGTCTTCTGCATCTAAATGAAAGAGATTAAAAATTTCAGTTGAGGTATGAGGCACCACTCCCCTGAAGTCAGAATTCCAAATAATGGTCTGTATTTTCTGTTGAGGCAGAGCTTTGCACTCTTGCTGTGAATCTTCTTTGCTACTGCAAATATATTGCTTGAAGAATTAAAATTAAGAAGTTTAAAAAACTAAAGTAAAAGATTGCAGTTTATACACACACCAGCAAATTGTATTGGATCAAATTATATCTCATCTTGCTTGATAGACAGTTTAACAGGAATTCACTTGCCTTTCACACTGTTATCCTAGGTCTTGGTTCACAGATGCAGCTGAGACTGTCAGACATTTACATGTCTGTTTTCCATGGGGATTTTTTTTTCTGTCAGGACTACAGGATTTGGCCTGGACTACACCTGTCAAAAACACTTTACCACTTTTCAACTAATCAAATATTACAATGTAAGCAATTGTACATCCATTTACTTTTACATATGAAGTGTGTTGCTTGGTGTCACAACTTATTCCTTTCTTCTTTTTTTGGCTTCCTCAGTGTTTTGCTGAGCATTGTTGACACGGCTGCAACTCACAAAATATGCCAGGGACATTTGAAACTCAGAAAACAGACGCTTTATTCTATACGTTATTAGGCAGCCTTATATTTTTTTCCCTCTTCACGTTAAAAATACTGCATTCCTTATTTGTCACCATCATCCAGTCCTTTTATCTTCCTCAGACAAGAATTCCCAGTCTACTTTCAGTGCCTTTAGGCTTGTTTTGTAAGTGTTCAGACCTCCTCCCTCTGTACAAGTGAACATGCGTCATTCACAGGCTTACCAAACTAAGTAAGAAAACAGATACATCTCCTCAAAGCCTCGTGGCAGAAGTGTTGGAACCAAAAAAAACTGATGGAGGAGGAGGAGGAGAGGCTGCAGAAAGCAGCATTTGGAAAACTATCCATAAAATCATTTATAGCTTGTTACTGTTAAAACTTGCAGAAATTAACAACTACTCGTTTCTTCATTCGCTTCTAAGTAAGGTTCAGAAAGAGAACGCAGTTGCTGCCAGCATCAGCAGCTCCCAACCACAATGCCTTCAATGCTGTGGGGTTTCTTCCCACATTTAAAATGAATAAAACCTTGGGCTTCCATCATAACGTGCTACCTAGGGATGCACAGAATGCCCTGACAGTGGCTGTATAATATGGGTACAGTTGTAACAGCTCAGTACATCAGAAGAGTCCCTGACCTCCTCGAAATCTGACATGGAGGAGAAGGACCTAAACTATGTGTGACAGTTTGCACAGAGCTGTGGACAGGTCAGTGAAATCCCTGCTCAGTGTATTCCAGCACTGCGGAGGGCAAACAGGAAGTGTTAGGATGCATTAGAGTAATACTGAAATGATTATTTAACAGCTACTTTAGCAGTGATTGCTTTGTTCTTTCTTCGGATAATTCTATGGGTCTGTTCTCCCATTATCAAAATAAACAAAACAAACAAAACAAGAAGTCAAGCAGAAACAAATACTTAAGAGGTAATTACAAAATTCTTCTAAGTGAAGCTAACATCTGTTCTCAGGACGGGAGATAATGTGTTAAAGGAGATAACATGTTAAAGAACACAAAAAATTATTTTATCTTGCAATGTACGAACAAAATGATAGCTTATGAAAAGGTGCAAGTTAAAAGGCAAAATATCTCTCTGCTCCCCCAAGACTCAAGTAAGCTAGGGAAATTATTTCTGCAAAATTTAGCTGGGTCCACTTACACTGTGCAATTTTGACAAACCAACTGAACCTTTCTATAATTGAGAATTTTTAGAAAGATCTTTGGCTTAACTGCTGGAAGTGCTCCACCATTCCAACTGAATTAAATTTGAATTTGTCAGAACCCATGTTGTGTAAATAAATAATTTATCACCTTTCAATTCATCCAAGATTACAATGTAAGAACATTTATTCCTGACTGCGAGAGACTGGAATGTTAATGGTTAATGACTCAAACAATTGCCCATTTGTGCTTTGCTGAGGCCAGGCTTGCACCCCTTGAGAGGCAGGGAGTTTTTGAGTGTGTGGTGGCCCTTCCCTGCTTGCATAAGGCAGAAGAGGTGAGCACCCACCAAAGGCTACTACAAGCTGGGCCTTGAGCCACATCCTGCAAGGCTGAATGGTGCTTTTTATTGTGCCAGTTTTCCTCCCTCAGTTGTAAAACTCCCCCTGCTCCCCCAGGGAAAGGTCCTGAGGGTGTTCATCCCTTCTTATGGGGCATAGGCTGACTCAACTGCACTGACGTGAGAGGCGGCTCTCAAGTCTTAGAAGGTGTCCATCAAAGACCCCTGAACTGCCCCCAGACTCATTTCTGAGGCTTCCCACCAAAGGACTGAAACCTCCCCCCTGCCAGGGGAGGTACCTCAGCGTTCCCACCTAGCCTGAGCGTATATTAACCCATGGGGGGGCCTTACCCACTGCTGATGGATCAAGACTGCAACCAACCACCACTCTGCCATCACTTTGCAACAATCAAGTCTTGTCATGGGATCCACTGGTGGTGATGCCTTTCTACTCTTTCTTTTCCCTCATACATTTTCTTAAGTGCTATTTTTATGCTTTTATATTGCTATATTACTATAGATAATAATAACCAAAATGGCCACATACCTGCTCTCCTTTACAACCAAACTGTTCTAAATAAACCCTACGAATTTACATTTACAAACACCAATCATTCAGTGTTGTTTCACTCTAATCTGCCCAAGGGATCTATTAACAAGAACCTGGGTTACTCTTGCCTTCAGGGGTGGGTCGTAACACTGACAGATGTTGCAAGGCCAAGTCACAGAATCAACTCCCATCAATTCTGGAAGAAAAATAAACCCTTGTGTTTCAGAGCACAAAGCCAGTCCTTAAAAAACAAGTTAGGCATGTTACAGACAACACATTTCACTTTCCACAGACATTTGTGTAGCTGAGTCATCTAGCACTGGTACAAGACATTAAACCAGATGGAGCACTGGAAACAAATCTTGAAGGAGAAAGATTTGTTTATACACTAGTGCTGCTCACTGCAATCAAGTGGAAGCATCCAACTGTCCATGCTGTGCTGTGTGTGAAACAGTTTGAAAACTGTTACTTAAACCTGTTGTGCAGTTACCGTGCCTCTGCCATGCAGCAACAGTTTCTTCCCATGCTGTCACGTCAGGTGATAAAGACACAGGTTGGGGCACTTCCCTCCTGGCCCTGCTCGGAAGAATGTTTGAGTATTAGATGGGAGTAATTTCAATCAGAGGTGCAGTAAGAGACACTTGCTCTAGCCATCAGCACACTCCGCTTAGAGGCATCAGCTTCAATCACTGCACTGTATCAGAAAAAGAAGGGAGGTGAATTTGAATTACCATGTCTGTGATGAAATCTCAAGGTTATTGCATATAAAAAGGAAGACTCCCACTTGTACTGTAATTTGCTCAGAGCCCATTTGGTCTTAAAACCTGTAAGGGCGACAGGAGGTGAACACATTTTGCCCTTCCTACTGGGAAAAGACACAATGCCAAATTTGCTTTTACTCTGCAGCAGGTCAGACCCTTGGGGTTCTGTGAGAAGAGCACTTCCAGCAAACTGGGAGAGATGAGCTAGGTGGGATGTGCTCCCCAGCCGCAGCTTTACAGCCTCCTTTGGAGGATGTAGAGATGAGTTACGGCAGGTGAGATGGAGTGCAAACTGCCACTACCTGTGGGAAGGTAGTGAAGGAGTTGCATAAACACCATGGAGAAAAGAGAGCACTATAAATCTGTAGCAGAGCTCCACAGATGGTGAGTAATGTAGCTGCTGGCTTATGAATTTTGGCATGGCTTATGTGACCCACAACACAGCACTCTCAGGATTTGCACACCTATCAAAAGATGCCCAGAAGACTTCCAGGGCATAAATCAGGTGCCTTGGACATTCAAGCAAATACAACCTTAGTCACCAGCCCAGGAAAGTTTTGACTGCAAAACTTTTCATATCTTAGCATCCTGGGTGAGTTTTAGGCAATGGAAAGGTCTGAGGAATCCCAGAGAGTGAATACATAATATCTCTCTTGGATGGTACAGCTGAGTGTAGGGAGTCCAAAATTTCACTGACCTTGTGGATGCCATGTTGTGATGAGAACTGGTTATGGCTTTTCACTGATATTAGCTGTTCATTCCCTTGGAGAACAAACGCAAAGGAACATAAGGAGAATTTACATCAAAGTAAGTGTTGAACTCTGATGTACTCAGGCCCTGTCGTGTCCAGCTTACTTGAACCTCAGTTTCTTCCCAGCATACAGGATAAGTATTACAGATACTTCTTCCCAGATAAATGCGCTTACACTAAAAAATAAGAATAAACCTTATTTTAACTCATTTTTTAATCTCTTGAGCTGTTTTCATACTTTCCCTCCGCCTGTGCCTAGTGTCTGGCACTTGCTTCAGCTTAAGTGCCAAAGCAATTCTCATCCAGATATCTGCCTCTTCTGGCTCATTAATGAAGATAATAAATAAGGCTGGTTACTACATCAGTCCCTTATTAGGACTCATGATTAGCTTTGCTTGCGGTCTTTCAGCCAGTTCCAAATCCACAATGTCCCCAGCCAAGCCAGAATGAATTAAGTTTTCAAAGAAAATTATCTTTGACACTGCATCAAAAGACCTATTCAAATGTAAACAAGGTACTGGCTACTGCTCTTTCATCAGGCACTAATTTTATGATTCTGCTGTTTACAACACGGGATCTTGCTTGTCTCAGAAGACTTCTTTATTTTATGCCATGCTGCTTTATATGCACAGTTCTACTACACAGATCTTTATGAGGCATGTGACACCTGGAAGTATGTCTAAATATTTGCTGCTGAGGAACAATGTGGCTACCTGTGAAATTAGTTAAATGCGGTAAACGACACAACAGCATCATTCACAGGCTAACTAAGGCATAAATTAGTCACTTTAAAGTAGCACCAGCACTGCCTTCAAGCAGGGGGAATTCTAGAGAATTCCATGCTGGCATCATGTCACTTTTACTGTGTGCGATGATCTGCAATTTGTGCCATGCCAATAAGCCACTGAATAGAAATATCAACTTAAGCTACAGGAAGAATGCTGACAGCATAATGCAGGAAAACCAGATGAAGGTGATCAAGTCCTCTGAGTCATCTGAATTTTACTCTATCCTTAGACTGTGGTAGCAGCCTGATGTAGTAAAAACCCTGATGTTCTGTATGTAGCTCCCAGATACTCCAGGGCACCTCGACAAGATGGTTTTGAAGCAAAAGACAGTAACAAAAGAGTTTCCAGTGGCATACAGTGCCATTAGCATTGCCTGGAAATATGCCCACAACTCCAAATACAATCCAAGTCATATTTCAAATACAGTCACTTATAATTCAACACTGCCACATTTCAAGGGCACAGTAAGAGTCATAGGATTTATTTGAAGAAGTGTGGAATACTGCCCTTTAAAACATAGCCTACTGGGTAAGTAATGGGATTACTATCTGTACTTTTCTCCTAGTTAAAAGACCGCCATTTGGTACTGTAATAAAATTAGGAAAATTTTATCAATCTTCCCTTTGTGCTATCTATTCTCTGTTGTGACTGTGTGTAAACCAAGCAGACTTTGGGAAAAAGAGACTGCTGTGTCAGAAGGCACAGTTCAGATTACTGTAAGGGTTCTAACCTCAGACAGCAAGGAGGAAGAAAAACAGCCATGAGACAAATCACACCACCACCAACAGTAATAAAGAAATACTCACAGCATTTGGCCATTAGCTTGCATGTAATTAACTAACAGGAATTACTATTACCTCATGTCACAGATGACACACAGTGCCCTGGAAGCACTCAATGCCATCTTTTCTTTTGCAGGATTTGTCATTTTACATGACTGTTCTCTGCAGCCCCACAGGAGGAACTGAGCAAAGTGAGAGAGGAGGGTCCCACACAGCTATTCCTGGACTTACAGATCACAAACTGTATTTTTCAAGGCAAGCTTGTTAAGTCAAAATACACGTATTTAAAACTCTTTACCAGATACCTTTCATACCCTATTTTGTGTGCTTAATATTCTGATGTCCTTGGAGTAAAGCAGCTTCACTTCAAGGGCCCAGAAGGACACTGAAGTCCTCTGATATCTGTCATGCAGAATCTGAAAGAGATTCCATAAAAATAAGGACAGGAAAGAACCTCCCTCATAGCCCTCATGCTTGAGGGGTGTCCTGGCCATCTGCAGACACTGGAAACAATGTTTTATCATCCCTTGGCCTGTAACTCAGCTTTCAGAAAAAGGTTTTGTCTTTTTCCCCGATGCATCCTTGGCTGCTCACACATCACATGGGAAAGGGAATTCTCCTCCTCTACCGGCAAACAGCAGCCCGAGGTGCTTGATTAGTACGGTCAGAAGATAATGTTCCTGCAGTGTAGGGGCACAGGCACTTCTAGGGTATTTCTTGTCTTCTTTCAATGGTGGGGGGCATGGTCTACCTCCTACAATCATCCAGGCATTTTCACTAACAGACACTCAGTGCTGCAGGGTTGCGAGGCCCTTGAGAAGCATTCGAGCTGCAGCATCCACTAAACCAGCTTTGTTTTTGTAGGGAAAAAAGAAATCTTTACACTAAAACTTTTCAGATCCACAGCCTTCCCAATTACCTGCCAGAACCAGAACGATTTTATCAAACCTTAATATTTAGCTGCTAAGAGAAGATTCTGCCCTTCCTTTATACAGCAAAGACTGGCAAGGGGACCATGGTGCTGAGTGGGTCCTTTTGACCCTTCTGGACTTTAGGTCCTTCCATACTTGCAACTGCAAGGAAAAAATTGCAATCCTTCACCCCTTCAAGGTACTAGAGGAAGTCAGAGGAGGTGGAATGGCATTGTGAGCCTGCTTTTGGGGAGAGGAAATGGAGCAGGAATGACTGTGTGCTTTCTATGTACTGAGTCAGGGTCTGCTCAGCCCAGAGAAAAGAAGGCTCTCTGGAGATTTCATGGATGTGTATAAACACCCGATAGGGGAGAGCAGAGGAGACAGAGCCAGGATCTTCCTAGCAGGGCCCACTGACAGAAAATTCTACTTAAATACAAAAAGAAAGCTTTTTTACTGTGAGGGTGCCCAAGTACAGGAACAGGTTGCCTAGGAAAGGCGTGGAGTAGAGATATTCAAAACCAAGTGGACACAACCCTGGGCAACCTGTTCTGGCAGACGCTGCTCTGAGCAGGGGGCTGGACCAGAACATCTCCAGAAGTCCCTTCCAGCCATGGCCATGCTTTGACTCTACAACTGAGCCAAATCCAAATCTGAGTATGCTAATCCACTGTTCAGACAGACGGTGTGGATTTTATTAATTTAGAGACATTTAGATTCAAGCCCAAATTTGACTCAGCTTACCTGTGTGTTATTTTTTCTTTTTTAAATTTACCCCAAAATATTTGTTTTAACAAATTAAGCTAACAGTCCCACAGTGCTTAGAGAATAAAATTAAAATAGGACAAGTGCATTCATACTACAACTCTGTCTACATTTTGTCTCCTGGATGTGTGGCAGTTAAATGAGCAGTATTTCCAGGCATTTTTGACGCCATAATAAAAAACATATATGGATGAAAACGGCAGCCTGGCATAAGAAAGCTCATGATGGATTCAGCTCTGCAAGACCAAAACCAAACAAATCAATATTTATTTAAAGAGCCTGAACAAGTTTCTTTTTCTGTTCTACTGCTAAGAATTTTCCCCAAGTTTATATTTGATCAACTTAGATCAAATTTAAACAGCTCCATGTGGAATGTGTCTCTTGCAGTCCATTGTTATTATTACTGGAATTTTGACTACTCAATCACTGGTTTAGTCCTAGAAAACTAAAACAAGTACAGCATTAGCCATTCCACAGATGGCAAGTAGAAGAGACAACACTGAGCCTTAGCTTTACATTAGCAACTAAAGTAAATCACAAGAACAGATTAAATTTAACCTCCACACACTTCAGATTTCACTTACTCCTTGATTTCTAATGTGGACAAAATAATTGACTTAATACAGCCCTCTCAAAAAATATTGTTCCAAGGGTACTTTCACAAAAGAACTCTATCACTTCACAGATGTCCCCTGGATATGTAATGGCACACCTCGTGTTACAACATAGCACGACATTCCCAGCTTTATTCAGGGAACAAAGGAAAAGAGATTCTCTAGTTGGCAATAATGACACAAAGCTCCTTCAGTTGAAGAAGCTTCTCATCTTGCATATCACAGCACAGTGTTCAATGATTCCCTGTCTCCACATGACCCCTACCTACTTCACTTGTTCAGAGACTTTTCCTAAAGAATACCTGTCCATGAGCTGCAGCCCATTAAAAGGGTGCTGGATAATAGCAGGCCATGAGCTGGAGGTGAGTCAGTGTCACGCTGGTGTGAGATGCAAACACCTTACTGAGCTGTATATATGGAAAAAAGGCCTGGAAGGAACACTTATCTCTTTGTTAAACTAGAAAGGTCTTTGCCAGAACCATGTGTCCAACTCCTGGCACTCTTCAGGAAAGGCTGGAGGGAGACTGGCAGAGTGCAGTGGGAACGACCAGAGATGAAGAAAACATGACACACATGGGAAGACTGGAAGGATTAGGATTGTTTAGAGAAGAAAAAATAAGGGTAAAAATTGTCACAGTCTTGAAATATATAAAGAGCTTCTGCAGAGAGAAGAAAATTTTTTTTCTGTTTTTCAGTGGAGAGGACAAAGAAAATCAGGCTTAAATTACAGCAAGATTCAGATTAGTCATTAGGCTGGACTTTCTAAAAAAACAGTGTATCAGACAGCCAGTGCAGACTGCATATCCCTCGTCACTGACGGGGGGTATGAAGAGGAGGTTAGAGAGTGGCTGCCAAAAATGACAGGCACAGGTATACCTTCCTGTGGGCTAGATGGCAGCCTGAATTACCTCTCAAGGTCCTTGTCAGCTCTTTGATTGTGGTAGGGATATTGTTTGGTTGTCAGGACTGAGCAGACAAACTGTAGAATGACTCCAGTATGGAAGAAGCAATAATTACCATCTTCCAATCCTGCACTCACCCACCAGCATGGAGCTGCTTTGTCCTGTGCTGCTTCTAGCCCCAGGCCCACACACTTTTAAGAGCAGCCTTCATTTCCTTGATGCTGAAATCTAAATATGACCAGCACATCCCAAATTTATAATCCTCAATCATGTTAACATTGTAGCAATGAGGGATTGGAAGCATCCTGTGAAGAAAAAAATTAGCCACACAAAATAACTAAATGCCTTGGACAGATAGAAGGTGTATTTATCTGCCACATTTTTTTTTCTGCCAGATAGTTCAGTGCTATCAGACATCCATTCCATCTCACTCATGATCCACTGTTCTTCAACAACAGATACTAAGCCATTAAAATGAAGAATTCAGGAATGCTGATCTACTGCAAAAGTAGATTTATGGTTCTTCTCTCAGACATCAAAATATACTGAGCTGAGAAACACCAAATGACTCAGCCACAGCTTGGACTGCTATTAAGATACTTTTTGATCGTGTTTGCCTAAAATGAAACAGTTATTTCAATTACTTTGCCTTGGTACTCCAGCTCACTATCAATTGAAAATAATCCTACAACACAGATAAGAAATAACTTTTTGACAGGATATTGTCCCCGAGCTCTGCTGTAATAGAGTGGACAGAAGGTTACACAACATCACTCAGTGCTTAATCTCACGCTTGTCAATGGTCAAAGAACTCCCTGCCATGACAAGACACAGACAAAGACATATTTTGACAGATCATCTTATCAAAAATAGTGACCTGATTGCATATATTGAATTCTGATTTTTTTAAAAAGGGGTAGAAGAGAGAAGTTGGGTGACAGCAGGACCATGGGACTTGCCCATTTTGATTGGCTCCCTGATCCTCTCAACAGAGCTTCAACACTGCTCGGAGGCAAGGCTGAGGACCTGCTCTGCAATCTTTACACAGCCTGCCAATGGGGCTGTAGGTTGATTTTAAGACTGTCCAGCTGAATTAACAGAGTAAAGCAGGACCTATTGATTTAAGGAAGGCGAGACAAAAGAAGAGGATATTTTCTACATTTGCACCCTGCCAGCTGCAGTGCATAGCTGTGCTACCTCTTCATGTAAAAATCTAATGTTCTAACAATGTGTATTAAATGGCTACAGAGGAACTTACAGCTGACTTTTATCCCTCCATTTCAGTGCTATAAAGTGCTGAGGATGTTAAGCTTTTACAGCACAATTGTTGTTAGCCTGCTGCTTTTTTCTTCCTCCCTGGAGCAGCTCAGTCTTTTGTATTCCTGCTTCTTTAGCCTGCTACCAAAGTAAAGTTTACTAACAGCATTACTGTTTAGGTTACACACTGATTTATAGTATTACATGCACGTAACAGGAAAATGTCAGTGTCAGAAGTAAGGCAATGTTCATTAAAAAGCCTCTATTTGCTCCCAGACATCAGCAGTCTCAGTTATTCCTTAAAGAAAATATCGAATATAACACATAAGGCTGTGCTCTGATTTGTAAGCACTGAATGTGATGACAGCTATTTCTGTAAATGTATGAGCATATGCAAAGAGAATACAGGGACAGAAGAGTGACAAACAAAAAATAAGCAGACAAAAATAGTAATTTTCCTCAGCGAAATGTAGCTTACTCCTCTGCCTGTCCTCTTCTCTCAGTGTTTACTGTTCTGTTGAACTTTTACCTTCTTCTAAATTGAGTACGTTGGCCATCAGATCACCACCACTCTGTCAAAGAATCTGATTTTAGCTTTAAATCTCCCCTGCTCCAGGGTCTATGCTATTTCTTGGCTTTTTCCCTTCATTCTTGAATTCTGCTACCCTTCTGCAACTTTCCATTTTTCTATTTTTGCCAGAAAGTAATTCTTTTCCTTTTAAAATAATTTTTGTCTCTTTCTTTGCCTCTCTGTTCAGCCTGTCAAATGTCTTTTTTCCCAATGCCTGCCTGCCTCTGCCTCCACACACTCCATCACATATGCATGTTTGACATGCACACTCTTCCTTTCTGCTGCGTCATCCAGTGCTACCTGTGAGTTAACACAGTTAACTGTGGCTTTTGGTCCTGTGTAAGCACCAGGCCAAAAAATCATGAGGGAAAACATCAATGTCAAATATTGCTACCTGTGGAAACACAGTATTGTAATAAAGTTCTTTGGTGTATGCATAAAACACAACATACAAAAATCTGAAAACCCAAGGCAATAGATTTAAGGAACCTGTGCCACCAAAGTGACCCCAAGTAACTAATGCTGTGAAAAACAGCAGCTCCCAGCCCAGCCCTGCACCTCGCTGCTGGAGAAATCCCCTGCATCTCTGCTTCAAACACTGATGGCTCCAGATGCTTCCAGAGATTCAGTCACCAGACACACTCCACAGGTCCAAACAACTGCCCAGCACCTTTCCACAAACACGCCCTCATTCCAGTTCCTGTGTTTTGTTCTGCAGGTCTCACCTTCAAGCCAGAGGCAGCACTGCAGAGGGCAGGGTCACTGCCTTGAACATCTCTGCTTCAAAAACTCCAAAGGGTGACCTCAAAGTTCTCCGTGGGGATGATGAGCAAGGTGACTATACTGACAAAGTTTAAGAGTTAAATGCCGGCATATGAAATTTAAAGGAGTTAGGAGAAGGATGGGAAAGTAGAGGCCTATTCCGGATACAAGAGATGCTTCTGCATAAATACATTTCCTTTTTCTGTTAAAATCTCTCGTTATAACATCAGTATTACTGCTTGGGCTGCTTTTTCAGCAGAAAGATGCTGCTGCATAGACAAATGTTCTTCCAACAGCACAAAGAGGTACAGAGATACAGCACTGCTTTTGTACAGAACTGTCTTTTTAATACCACTCTTCAGCTATAAGCGGTTGAAATCCGTATTTCTGCAGCAGAATACATAACTTATGTCGCTAAACTCATGTCAATCAAACCTCCAATTCCAGCAGGATCCAGTCTGTATTACAGTGCTTTTTTCCTGGCCGGTAAACACTGCACTTGAAATTCAACATTTTCAACCTCCAGTTTTCTACGTTGACTCTACAACTGAATATTCAGTGTCCACTGCGTTGAACTGAATCCAGGCAGCCATTATCAAGATGTCCCCATCTCCCAGTCTAAAGGCTGTTAAAATAAAAAACGATTCGCATTGCCTTGCTGAACAGAAACAGGGAAATTCTGAAATGTAGACCCAAATTATTTCAGATTCCTTTAAAAAAAAAAAAATCCAGATGCAAATAATTCCCCTTTTTCACTGTTTACTTTAGAAAAACTCAGTTTCAACTCCTGGTTTAAATTCATCAATTTAAGCAAATTAATGCAAAATTTATCCCCCATGCATAGTTTCGGAAACCATGACTAGGAGACTGTACATTTAAAAGAGGCTGGCTAGGATCAAAAGATTTTATCTTTACTGTTAACTCATTTTAATCCTCTGGCAAAAAAAGACTTCCTGGCTGTGTAGTGGCCTGTGTGAAATGAAATAATGAAATCAGCACAGTCCCAGCTAGCACCCCGATATCTGACATTTAAAACACCACAACGTTTCAGACAAACTGGCAAATTCTTCCACAGAGAGAAAGGACTTTAATGGCCACAGTGGAGGAATGAAATCTCACCTCAAAGGCCAACTCTCCCCTTTCAGGCGCAGGTGAGATTAAAAACGTGACATGGGGATTCTGCACTACAGCACTTGGAAGTGCCTCAGTTTTGTGGGTATTTTGCAGATCTCCCTTGCTAAGATCTATCATTTGTGTACCTTTCAGAAACACTATATTCAGCATTAATACATCTACATTCCACTTTAAAGAGTTGCAAATGAACATGTTCCAGACAAGGCTCAGGAAGATTCTTCCTCTCATACTTTTGAATTTTTTCCTAAGAGATTGAAAAAAAAGGAAAAAGTGGAGCAAAGTAGCCTACAATAGTCTTTAAAAACTAGCTTACTATCTGGAGGGAAGATTCTAAGGAACAAATAATGTCATCTAGAATTGTCTGAGGAGCTGAAAGAAAATAACTTTTGTTCATTTGTACCTTCTCTCACAGAACATTACAAAAGACACACAGGTTGGACCCATCAGGTTCCACACACTGCACATCCACCCGTTTCACTGCCTTTTAAAATATTGCCTGACTCTTCCCTTGCTCTGGCACCCAGATTCCAGACATCCCACAGCAGTGCTATTCCTGCTTTCCACATACCAGGTGATGTTAATTCAGCTTGATTTGCAATCTTGTGAGATCCAAGACAAAAGAGGCTTCAGTGACAGACGGAAGCCAGGATAAGAATGGTTTTTAGTAGGGCCTTACACTGAACGAGGTCCTGCTAGAAAGACTATTGCCCTTTCTGGGTAGGCCCTGACAGAATATCAGAATTGTGCACACTCTGACAGGACAACACCACTGGAAACACACACCAAACCATGACCTAGCATTGGCTGGAAAAGGAAATTGAGATGCCCCTCTGCCACACAGACAACAGAAAGCTTATCCATCATGGCATGAAAGAGCCTCTACAGGCTCTCAAGACTCCCCAGCACCTCAGTCCCTGAGGGAACAGGTTTGGCCATGTTGCTGCCACAGTGTGCTAGTTCAGCCTGTCACCCCTGCAGCTGCAGGCAAGGGTCTCTCACGGGGTCCCCAATGTCTTTCGAAACCACCTTCTCCAATGAAATTACAGCTCCAGGCTGTGCAAAATGCTGCCCTGTCTCCTGCAGGGCACCACCGCTGTCACCCCGAGCCAGTGGAAGTCAGTCGAGCCCATCCATCCGTCAGTTATTAAAAGATAACCCAAGCTGTGCTAAAAGGCGGCAGCATCTTTAGCAGATGGTAATACAAGGAGCCACTTGAACTTCTGTACCTTTTCCTCTGTCATCTGACAGTTACATTGCCAGAAGGGAGTGCAACGACCGAGGCACACCATGCTCCATCAACCACGAAATGGGACAGAAGCACCACGGAGAAAAATTGAGGAGAGGATAAAATATCCGAACGCAGGGATGGGACCATCATTTTAACAGTGTCTTACTGCTGTTGGCCCAAGCAAACAGAGACTGAGTGAAGGTAATTAAGAGCAGGACTGACAGATTTCCCCAAGGACACACAATGAACCAACACTACAAGCAATAGAAAAAGACGTACTTAAGAGAGAATAAAACAATTTTTTTCCCTGAATGGTGAAAACACAGCAGTTAAAGACAGCTGAAGTACATGCACCTTATACAAATGACACACTGTTTCTGCCAAACAGTATTTTACCTATCCCTGTCTGGGAAGCACTGACTGCAATATAATGGAAATTAAAGAAGGGATGAAAATAAACATCTTTCCTAATGCACACTGCATCATGAAAGTCAAATCCTGTTAAGCCTTGACTGTTGAAGTAATCCTTACTCATGCAAAAAATCCCAATTAATTCATCAGGGAAAAATGCTGTATTAGCCTAAAAATCTGAAAACCAGGAATGCAAATGCTTTCCTCACATGAGGTCAGTGTTACCCAACAGACTGGATCCTTCAGGACAGCCCATTACCTTCATGAAGAACATGTGGAGCTTAAAGACACCAGGACTCTTTAGCAAGACACTGAAGTATTGGGGCACAGCAGCTGAGCTAAATGTCTGTTTACCGAAATAAAGCTGTCTCCTCCCGTCCCTGCTTGGATTAAACAAAAAACAAACCCAAGACATAAATTACGAAATTCCCTCAAAAGGCTTTTCTCAAGGACAAGCGATTTCTTGTATATAGGTCACCATTTGACTCCTTGAGAGGAAAAAGCCATGCAGGCAGCAGTGGCTCTGTTTCAGCGTAAGGACTGGATTTCACTTTGTGCTGGAAATGTTTGCAGAGTGTCCTCAAAA
>VZTI01000620.1:580244-593147 GCA_013397865.1 Struthidea cinerea | reverse complement strand
TGGGAAACAAGAAAACATGCTGCAAATAAGCCATGTGAGGCTGTGCACAATCAAATTACAGGAGGTAGCATTTTCCAGCGGTTCGAATCACAAGATATTGCTTCTATTCTGGGATGTACCTGGCTTACAGTTTGACCTTGGGTAATAAATGACATGCACTCTCTCTGGGCATCCCTTTCTTCATTTGTAAAAAGATGCAGGGTTTGGTCTGACTAATTAAAATAATTCTGTACTAGGCTGGGAATATTTATCAAAAAACACACATTTTGCTCAAGCTTGAGTACATATAGACTAGATATCATAATTTTCCTCACAAAGGAACAAAATATTTCAATTGGAAGCTTTTAAAATATTTTTTAAAATTAAAAAATTAAATTTGAATTTTTTAGTAATTAACAGTGTGCTTTGTTTCTTGCACTATGCATTTAAAATTATTATGTATGTGACAGAAGAAATAATACTACAGAAGGATGTTATCAATGAAAACATCAGCAAGGGGTTACAGGATATGTTTTACTGGCAAAACAGCAATTAACCCACCTGCTAAATAGATTCCTCTGTAAGTGCATACCTGTGCTTATCTGTGGGGATGTTTAACTCTTTACAGCTGCCTTTAGTATGATTTTTCACCAAGCAAGCAAACAGAGGAGAGCTCTCCCCTTCCTCACGCTGCCTGTGAGAGGTGATTGCACCCACTCTCCCAACTGTTCAGCAGTTGCTCTCAGGGATGTACGGAAAATGGAAAAAGGCATTAAATAAAGCAGTAGAGCGCAGGCTGCCATCTCCTTCTGCTGGTATGTCACGACACCGTCATAAGCACTGACATGGGTGCTGGACACACTCCCCCAGCGCAAACTGAACCAATAGGGATGGCTTATTTCTCCACGAGAAACCATCTTCAGGCAGGCACTACTGCACATAGGATTGTGATGTGGCTACAAAACTTCCCTGTCATCGGGAATGGCATCAGAATGAAAAGTTTGGTTATGGTTACACATAACATAACCATGTTATGGTTGTGGTTGTCAGACAATCCTATACAAAGAAACAGCATGCTTGGTATGCTACTTGAAATGCTTAGCATGGTAAGAATTCTAGTTGAAGGCAATCACAGTATTTAACTGACTTAACAGTCTTCCTGGCTTCTCTGAATACCCTCGAGCCTCCTGAGACCTCCATTAAGTGAATTTCCTCAGACTCCAATTGCAGTGACTGGTATTGGATGGGGCAGAGCCACTGGTTTTTACATCATTTATTTACTTATAAATAAACGTTGCTTCCTCTCCCGGGAGGGAAGAAAGCCAGAAGCATATGAACTTGCAAATCAGTGATTAACAGAGGAAACACAGATTGGACCTGACAAGGGGACAGGGAAAAAAAAAAAAATCTACCAACTGCCTGGTCAGATACTACACTGACCACTTAGTAACAATCACCACAGCAAACACAATTAGTTGCAATAATTGTTATGCCATAATCAGTGGAAGCTCTGAATTGTACTGACAATGACAATGTCTTGGGGTAAAGTCCCGATTACTGAAACCAATACCACGTTGAACCATAACCACATCTCAGGCTTCCAGGAAAAAAAACCCTGCTCTCATTCATGAAAAGCACCAAAATACACGGCCAGATCTCCGAAAGTCTGAATGCTGGGGTTAGCAAGACCAAATGCCCCTCAAAACCTGGTTCCTTGCTTAGAAATTACAGCACAGCACCGCTTAGTACTACAGGGTTCCTCACTCTGTTTTACTCAACGCTATTTCTTTTCTTACCCACTTCATTTTACGGAAATACTCTTGAAAAGCCCGGGGTGGCTTCTGCCAAGTAATTCACCACCTGGCAACCAACAGCTGCTGCTCTCGGCGTGCCCCGGGATGCAGCGCTCCGCTCCACAGTCGGGACCCCATCCCGCTCCCTCTGGCCAAAGCTGCATCTTTTCATTTCGGGGAGGAGCGCTGCGGAGGAGCAGCTACCAGGGAAAGCCCCCGCTTCCCGGGGGCTCTCTTGCAGCTGGTCCCCAAAACTGCAAGCTGCAGACAGCCGCGGCACCGCTACATCCTCCTCTAGCACCGAAGGCGCTGTCCCGGCCCGGCAGCAGCGCGGGAAGCCGCCGCGGGTGACCGCCCCAGCTCCCCGGGGACCCGCCGACGGCAGGGGCCGGTGCCCCCGGGGCTGCCCCGGTGCCCCCGGCCCGCCCTTACCTCCATGCCCAGCCGCTGCTTCAGCACCAGCGCGGCGCACAGGTACCCGGCGCGGCCCACGAACAGCTCGTCGGAGCCGCACTCGAGGAAGGAGAGCGGAGCGCAGACCTCGCTCAGCTCCCTGAACTTGCCCAGCGGCCGGGCGTAGTCGGGCAGCCCCAGGGCGCGGTAGACCAGCGCGGCCACCGCGTACACCCCGGCGCCGCCGAGCAGGAAGGCGGCGCGGGTGTCGACGTCGGCCTCGCCGCATCCCTCCTGGTAGCGCAGGCAGGCGTCCACGACGCGGCGGGCGGCCCGCAGGTACGAGTCCCGCGACGGCGCGAACAGCGGGCACTGCGCGACGTGGTACAGCATGTAGGCCACGCCGGCCACGCCGCCGTACAGCCCGCCCGGGCAGCCGCGGGGGCCGCCCAGGGGCGGCAGCTCCCGCAGGATGCGCTCGATGGTGGCCGTCACCAGCGGCACCGCCGCCTCCCTGTCCGGCGCCGCCGCGGGGCTGCCCGGGTAGTCATCGAAGCGGTTGGCGAAGCAGCGCTGGCTCTCCATCCCCCGCCGGCACGGCCGCTCTGCGCAGCGGGGAGCGGCGGGCGGGAGTTGCCGGCCGAGGGGGCGGAGGGANCGAGGCGCTGCTGCCGAGGCGGGGGCGATGAGTGATGCTGGCCGGGAGCCCCGGCGGAGCCGGTCCGGGTCCGGCACAGCACGTTCAGTGCCCGCCCAGCGCCCCTCGCCCGCCGCCGCCGCCCCACCTGCGCTCGGTGAGCGCTTCTCGGCGGCAGCCCGGGGTGGCTGTGGCTGACCCGGATCTCCGGGCTGAGCCACGCGAGGGGCCGACCCGGTTCTGGTGTCCGGCTCTTCCTGCCGTAGGGTTCTTCCTCCGCACAGGGAAGCCAGTGCATCACCTTTGCCCGACCCGTCTGTGCATCCCCTGCATTTCCTCGGGGAAAAAGGGTTAATTGGTTTTTCCATCCTCCCCCACCCCGCTGCTCTCAGGGATGCTGCCACTTGGCTCCGGGATGAGTGCTGGGTCTGCTGGAAGGATCCAGGGGCTGGAAGGATGGCCGGAGAGCTGCTGAGCTATTCCTGGCTGTGGAATGGCCCCTCGGGGGCTGCTGCAGCCAAAGCTGAAGGATGGAGCCAAATCCAAACGAGGGCAGCCCGAGGCCAATTTACATGGGAAGCTAAGCAAGTCTCCAGTAGACCAGCGGTGGCACAAGGCCATCTTTGGCCCCTTTCTTTCATGCATGAGCCAAGCAGAGCTTATGAGGAACAGAAAATTTAGGTCACTGAATAGATTCCAGTTAAAAGAAAGAAAAGAAAAAAAGGAAAATCTTGAACATTAAGAGCAATTCTTTCATGATACAACTACACAGTTGTCACTTCTTCCCCTGATGATGTGAACTTCTGTACCATAAGTGAATCAAACATCTGTGACTTATGGGCGCCTGGTAATCTCTGGTACTTACTCTGGAGATGCAGCCTCAGTAATTGAGGGCCCTCTCAAAGAAAGGTGGAAGAAGCAGCAGTAGCAAGTGCCAGAGCACTGTCCTTTGGACATGGAAACACGTTTCTGAAGTTGTGGCTGTCCTCTCTCAGCTTTGTGCTGGCCACTTGTTTCAGCCAAGTACCTTCAACCCTGTGCGGCTCCTCGCTTGCACTTTCACACCTGCTTTTTGATTCAACTCACCTGTCCTTTCTCTTTCCTTCTTTTTTATGGGGTTTATGATCTGCTTAGAGATATTTGCTTTCATCCTCTGATTTTGGTTTCTTCACTTCTCTTCAGTATTATTTTGCCATGTTTACATTCCAGATACCCACCCCACTAGTCTGTGTTTGTGCTGTGTTCCCTAAAGCTCCATTTTTCTGGCTTATTCACAATTGTACCATATGTGGTTTGTACCACACAGACCTTGGCAGTCTAGAACATTGGAAAATGAGAAAATGCCCTGCAAATGGCTAAGATGTCTCATTCATGTTATTTTCTGTCATAAACTGGCTTCTCTTGGCCCATTGATAGAGTTGAGGGTGTAGCTAAAGATATTCCAGCATAATTTCTGTTGGTTCTAGAAAAGTGTATTCCCTAAAGGCTTTTTTAAATTAAAATCTGGGAGTTTTATTTTTCATTCTGACATAATTTATTTTACATTTTGGGGATGCTTGCTTCATCTATTCAATCTTACATTCAAATTGAAAAGGCTCTCTCATTTTGAGAACCTCAGCAAGAGGAACTGGATCTCTGCCAGTTTCAGCGGCAAAGGATTTAAGAAAAATATAGACTTCATAAGAAAATCAGTTGGGTAAGCAACATTTTTCTACAAGAGAGTCAAAAGGGAGTCAGTAATGACATGCCAAAAAGGAACACCTTCTGTGCTCTGGGGAGTCTTCTGTTGAAATAAAGAGAGCTTAGCAAATGCCACGCAGCAATCGAGCGAGAAATGAGGATGACAGTTTCTGCTGTACTTCTTTTGTATGAGTATTAAACCACCAAAGCCAAAGAGAGAGATACATTGAAAAAACACATGCTTCTTATAGCTGCAAACCCCCCAAATCTTAAACTGCTCATGTGTTCATGTACAAAAGTTTTGTGCTTTCATGTTGTGCTCTGTATCTTTTTCTCTCAAACAAGCACAAGTGCAGTCCTAATACAAATGGGAGAGAAGTAGGGCTGAGTCTCAGGTGTAGTTCATGTGTTTCTCATCAGATCTTTTGAGATTTTCCCTCCTCTTCAGTCCCAGAATAACTGTGGGCCTCCAATATGGGCCTTCAGCTTGAGAAAAAATGTGAATTCCCCTCTCTCACTCCTCTGTGCTGCTGCAGCTCCTTGGTTTGTGGGCTTTGGTCATGCTGTGCCTTCTCTTTGCTCTATAGATCTGATGCCACAAGTAGAGGAACAGGTGAAAAAAAGGATTATGCAAGGAAGGGATATGATCCTGGTGTGATGGGTGGAGGAGGGAGCTGAAGCCTTGAAGCTGCTTGTTTTGTTTTAGTAAATCCATCATTCTAGAACACATATTCTGGAGATTTGCTTGTTGCATATATTGATAAAATGTCTAATCATAGAATGAATAGGCTTGGGAGGAACCTTAGGAACTAGTCCCACCCATGCTCAAAGTGGAGTCTATTGGGGTACTTGTTCATGTGTGCTTGTTCACTTCTACTTGTTTATTTACAGATCCCTTCAGGGAATCCAGGCTCCGGCTATTTCCAACAGAGCACAATAGTCTGTCTTCAGCTGTTGTGTAGGGGCTGGAAGCACCTCCAAACAAATGTCTTATGGATTAGTCTGTCGTTTGTCTTGTATACTTTTAACTGATGTAGCAGTTTTGTATACCTTCAGGATTTTGGGATACCCACGTGGCTGCAGTTTTGTTCCCACCCAGTATTCCACATCTCCCCTGAGCTGAAGGTGAACACTGGGCTTTGTGCAGAGGCTGAGCTTCAGCAACAAAATTGTATTAAGTGGTATGAACACATCAGCAGGATTGTGCTAGAGGGTTTTCAAGGCTGGTTTGAGCAAACCTGCTATTAAATCCAAACCCAGTTCCCATCGTACCTATCAAAATCATCCTTCAGTATCCTTTACTGCCCAGTGCTGCTCTTCCCTCCCCAGAGAGTTTTGCCACTGCAGGTCAGCTTTGCAGTTAGCTCCTTTCCTGCCTGGCTGGGCTTTGTCTACACTCCTGTCCAAGGGGCTCTGGGTTTACAGGGTCACCTCCATCACAGCCCTGCCGTCAGTTCACTTTTGATGGTCAGCTGGCCCTGGGGCATTTGGCAGAAAGGAATGAATTAGGCTGAGCTGTTTCATGCCCACATTAGAAAAGAAGTATTTATTTTTCCAGTATTCTCTGTTGAGGGTTCTTTGGGTGGGGTGGGGTGAGGTGGGGGGTGGAAAGGTTTGAAAATTATCACTGCACTGCAGAGACCATGCTGGTAGCCAAAATTTGGAGTAGTTTGACCAGGAGTCATGCAGCGGAGGCAGCCCCAAGGGTTTCATAGCATTGTTATTTGGTAGCCACAGTGCCCCAGCAGTCTCTGGTTGCTCAGTATATTCTAGTTTCTTACCACAAGTATTTTTTTTATTTCTCAGGTTGACCTACCCTGTCCTGTATGGACTCCACTTACAAAGCTACACAAAAAGTTTTGTGGTTTTTGTTCTGTGACGATCAATTAACAGTGATAATGAACACATGTTTTGAAAATGAAATGTTCTTGGCATTGCAGAACAGAGTCTCTTTTCCTAAGTCAACCTTTTCTCCTTTTACTTCTGTATAGTTGATAATACAAATACAATTTCTGCATAACCTAAGTTTTGGTGCATGTATTGCCATTTCATCACAATGAAAATTACACATCAGAAGAAGACAGGGCTGCACTGAATTACCTTTTGCTCCAAGAGCACAGTGAATTTTTGTTCACTACTCAGATTGATAAAATTTAGTAATTTAACAGGAGTTTAATTTCTTTGAGACTTTGTCTTAATTACCAAATATGGTAGAAATTGGCCAACATGAGAAATTACGGGATAGTGGGAAATGCTGAATAGGTACTTGTACAGTCATGCATGGCTCTTCCTTAAGAGACTAGACTAGAAGTTTTTGGGATTTGTTTCATTGTTTTGTGGCAATTTACAGATTTTTGTAACAAGATGCTGAAAGCGTGGGTAGATGTACTCGTTGCTTACAGAATTGATTTTTATTACAAAATGTCACATTTTCCATTTGGAGAGGTAGGCTAATTTTGGTAAGGGTTTCAGCTTAGGTAAAAACATAACAGCTGTTACTGAGTCTCTGAAGAGAATTATTGCATACTTTATGTAGAACTACCTGTGATGAGTGAATCACTCTTCAGCTGTTGAAGCTGAAGAGTGCTGCCAGGGCTTTCTGCAGAGCAGGAAGTTTGAAATTCAGAGTTTTGGCTTAACTGGTAAAACTCTAACTTCAGAATAGCCTTACCTTGACCCTGTCCAAAGGCTTTCCCTAGGCTTTGTAATCCCTAGTGTTCCTTCCCTTGGCTTGAACCTGCTCAGATTAACAGGATGGTGGAACTCTTTTCTCAGACATGTCTGTCAAATCCAGTTTCTTTGTCCAGCAGATTATTCCATTTTTTTTTATATCCAAGGTGATTTCTAATGAACACAAGTACTCTTGTATGCTTGGAAAGCAGGCGTTCATCTGCAGTTCTGCATGGTTCTGACATTGTCTGATAGAATAAGGAAGCAAAGAATCCCACTGGGCACTCTACTGTTGATATTTAAACCGAATACTTCTTTTTGTCTCCCTAATTAGTCTGTCAGTACAACATATATTTTAAATTCTAAATTTCCTTAAGTGCATCTTTTCTACAATAGATGTCAGTGTGATATCCAAGATTTTAATTGTAACATTTTTGTCACAGCCGGAATTTGGAAGCATTTCAAAGTACAGGAAAAAAAATCAATATCTGAAATCAACTCGTACATTTTGCTATTGCCTTGGTGTTAGCTGATCTCAATAATTGCTGTGATGGAAATAATAGACTTTTATTAACAAACCATGCTTCTACTTGCCAGGGCAGGGACCTCACCAGGAGGGCCATAGCAGGTGATGAAGGGAGATGGGGACAGTGACTGGGCCCTGGGCACAGCCACAGACACTGAGGAGTGGTGCAGGTTGCTGGGATTTCAGGCTGTAACACTGGGAGTGATAAGAAAATATCCTGCAGTCTTACATACAACTAATGATGATAATGATAATAATGGTTTTATGTCCTTGAGGAAAGATAGCACCTGCAGAAACAAGTTATCCTTTAATGATATGCTAAGGGAGTTAGATACATGATAATAGAGATGGAAAATTTCCAACTTCTGAATCATCAAAACTAGTGCAGCATTTGACCTTCTTTAAAATTTCCATCTTGGCCATGCTTTGACCAGGTCTAGATCTCTTAGCTTGACATATTTCATAGTGCCAGGTGATATGCTGTGTGTTACGTGTACACACATACAGTCACACACAAATATGACATTGTCCATAAGCAAAACCACTCTCAGGTGTTTTGGTGTTTGCTTGATTGTTTGGTTTGCTTTTTTGGATTTTCTTTTTTTTTTGGTCAAACTAACAAAACTGTAAGACAAGGCTAGGTTTACAAAAATGAAAACTTTAATATGAGTTTTTTCCTGAGAACCTTCTATCCCAGCTGTTTTTTGTTTTTTCTAAGGAGTAGGCAGCTTAGGTTAGGGAACACAGAGACATGCAAATTCACACAGGTCCACCTTTGTGCACCTGAGAGCAGCCTGGTCTAGATGCTTTTATACATCTGCAGAATACTGACTGCTCTCCATGGAATGCTGATGCATTACACATCACTTACAGCTGCAAACCTAAGGAAGCACAAAATAACCTGAGTTTGGATGTATAGTTATTTTCCGCTCAGGGAATGAAACAATTGGCTTAACTAACATTGAAAATTAATGAAGTTGATACTCAAGATACGGCAGTCTCCTCATGATTTTTTTTTGATTGACACATTTTAAAGCTCAATTCACTATATAGGATGACAGAATGGCTGAAGTTGGAAGTGGTCCAGCCTCAGTGTGGTCCAACTCCCCTCCCCTGCTCAAGCAGGTCACCTAGAGCCAGTTGCCCAGGACTGTGTCCAGGTGGCTTTGGAATATCTGAGCACAGAGATTCCACAACATCCCTGGACAACCTGTGCCAGTGCTCAGACACCCTCCCAGTAAAAAAGTGTTTCCCGATGTTCAGACAGAATTGAATGTGTTTTACTTTGTGCCTTTTGCATCTTGTGCTGTCACTGGGCACTGCTTAAAAGATCCTGGCTCTGTCCTCTTTGCACTTTCCCTCCGGGAGTTTCTCTGCACTGACAGGTCCCTCCCTGAGTCTTCTCTTCTCCAGGCCAAGCAGTCTCAGGTCTCTCAGCCTTTCCTCATGGGAGAGGTGTTTCAGTCCCTTTAAAATCATAGTGACCCTTTGCTGGACTCTCTCCAGTAGCTCCATATCTGTCCTGTCCTGGGGAGCCCAGAACTAGACACAATGCTCAAGTACAGTTCTTGTTCTACTTAATTTTGACAATCCATAGAAGTTTGCTTGTTTTTTATGTAAATGTTGTAGCTGAACTGAAAATAGGTCTCAGAAGAGAAAATAATTAAGGAGGCCAGAGTTTATTCTTAGTAATCCTGAAACAATGCATGGAATGCTTCTTTTTAAATACAGTGATAATATTTTGTTGGGAAAGTGCCAAGAACATTTCAAAATCAATTTCTGTTCACATTCATTTACAGCTCTTGCACTTATTACACCGTCTGTCTTCATTTCACTGCTCTATACTACTCTGATGGGATGCATAGAGCTCTGCTGAGCTGTGTTAAAGATCCATCTGTAGCAGTTTATACTATTTTGCTTGTTAAGCATCCAAGAGGGAGGTAACAGAAATATTGAATGTATTGTACTCCCATTTGGGTTTTTTCAGTAGGAGCAAGTTTTATGGGTATTTTGAAGTTATAAATTAAAATAATGTGAAGTATTATTATTGGACTTAGAACAAAAATGTTTTGCTTTATTTTTGCACCTTCAAATGTGTAAGCTATGATAAAGGAAATACTTATATCTAGGATTTATCTTGCATGTGTGAATAGTCCCTCACTGCTGTCAGTACTGTTCACAACATCATGGTCTAAGTTTGTTTCAGAATGCTGTTAAGCATTTTTGTTTTTCTAGTGTTTGATTTTCAAATAGCTTTCTTAAAAAAATAATAGAGGCAGAGGATATATAAAAATAATTCACAGCTTCATGAATTATGCAGGGCAACATTCTAGTTGATAAGGCAAAATGTTCAGGTACTAAGATATAAATTTGGATGGGATATTACAAAATTAGGCTCTGATTCAGTAAACCATATGTGTCAGAATTTTTGCTCACAGGCTTGATATAAAAAGCTCATGCTTGAGACCTAAACTGCTCTGGCACAAGATTCCCCCCTTCCAGCTTTTTGTAAGTTGAGATTTCTCTGAAGTAAGCAGAATAAAGGCTGTGTAAAGGGCATTTTAAGCCACTTAAGGCTTCACAAAGTGATACTGAATGTCTGAAAAAAACCCACTGTCTTTCCCATACAAACATGGTTATTAAAACTTTTCTATGCAAGACAGATGATTCAAATCCTTTAATGATGAAAAAGGCAATGTCGATAAAGGAAATTATATGTATGTAATATTTATTCATAAAATTACATAAAGTTTATATATATATGTATGTATAAACTCAAATTTGAAAATAAAACTTGTTGTGGTGAGTCTGCAAATAATTTTAAAATGGAGCCCTTCCTTTCTCTGATTATTACCTTTATTACTGCACCTCATTAAAAACAAACAAATCCAGTTATTCCTATTCATTTAGTGCTTGGTTTACTTGCAGGTTTCCACCCTGCTGTTTTAAAGCCAGCCTTTTTCATGCCACAGCATTGTTTTCATCATTTGTGCAAAGAAGAAGCTCAACAGTATTTTTTAGAATCCCAGCTAGTTTAGAAGGGTTTGCCTGCATTTGCTGCCTTCTCTTGCTGCTCTGTTCCCCTGTGTCAGAGCCAAATTATGAAGCAAAGCCATCAGCTCTCCAAGTCAGGCACTAATACACAGTTCGATGAGAAGCCTCTCCTTTGAAAGGGATGCTGGGCTTGGTCAACAGTCACTGCAATAAAAACTTTGTGCTTGGAGTGCAGCTGCTGATGCTGGCGGGGCTGGACTGACCGCCTCTCTGGATGCCCCACATTTGGATGTTTGTTATTCACTGCACAGTGACTTTCACAGATGTCAGTGCTTGTTACCTACTGGGGAGAAATTAAACCTCTGCATGTTGGCCAGTGTACAAACTGTTCCCTCTCTTTAATGTCACTTCTCCTTCCAGTCCACGCTGGCTCTGAGGCTCCAAGGCCCAGCTGGGGTGCTCAGTCACATGTTCCCATATCCACCTTTCGATTTAGGCATTGTTGTGCTCAGCAGATGAAGTTAGCTTTCAAATATTTCTTCTGATTAGAACAACTCTATTTCAGTAGGTGATCAGCCTGATGTTTTCAGGGACTCCCATTTGCATTAAGGTCTTGAACTCCTGTTTATATCAAGGTCCTATTCTTGCATAATGTTTCCTGGAGCTGCATCTGGATCAACCTTGGCTGTCACTCCAGTTGCTTTTCACTGCTTGGGTAGTTAAAAAAGATGGAAAACTAGTATATCTGACCTCATTGTGCACAGGAATTTTCCACTGGCATTCTCCCCACCATTGCCACAGAGAAAGGGAGAGAGAGGACATTTTCCAAGCACTTTATGGCCCAGTGATGACCTCTTCCTAAAATAGCACCTGAGTAACTTCTGGAACAAGGTAATGAACCTCCTGCTCTCCCAGCCCCGTATCCCTGGCACACACATCATGGAGAGCATGGACACTGCTTGGTGTCAGGCTGGAAGTGGGCTGGGAAAGGAGCTCTGTGGAACTCGAGCAACATTTTGCTGCTGACATTGCATGTCCTTGGATCCCTGTTCTTCACCCTATGGCCCACAGACGCGACTGTTAAACATGAGGTTGGGACAGAGGTTTACATGTGTTTGTCACATTATTAGTTAATTCTTTGTCGGTCCCACTTTAATCCTTGGCTGAAAAGAAAGGTTTCTGAAAAGACATCTCAGTCTCCAGCATGCTACAGAGGGAAGACAAGTTCTGTAAAAGGTGATTTGCCAGGTGCAATTTTTTTCCATCACCAAAACCTCTCCCTGCCTTGCTTTGTTAAAAGTTTACCCTCTTTTATGCTTGCCTTGCAGGCCCAGAAAGCTCAGGTTTTTCTTCTCCCAAAGAGTTCCAAGCAGAGGATGAAGAGGCACTCTGATCACAGGGCAGAAGGGGTGGTGCAGGAGTGAGGAAATTGTGCTGTGAAATGCCACTGCCTCAATTAGTTTATTTTCTCCTCCGTTGTCCTGTAGGCTGGAAGAATAAGGGATGGCAGCTGGACCAGCTGGCAGTTTCTGGGGGAAGGTTGCATCTAGAAAGAAGGAAGACATGGTAAAGCATGGCAGACAAAACAGACGTAGCCACGGGCAGGGGCAATATTACACGAGCCAAGTGTATCCGTGCCACACTCAGTGTGTGACGCTGGCACAAGGATCATGTGTGATTTTGGAGCCTGTCCCTTAGGGCAGCATAAGCAGGATTAAAGACTTAAAATTGAGCCCTTTATGTTTAAATAAATTCAAAGGTGCTTCCTTTTTCCAGCATTTTCTCCTCTGTGTAAGTTGAGGTTTTATGGTTTTAGGAATTAGTAATATCACTTCCAGCAGGTGCCATAACTGAGACAAGAATTCATAAATGCATTTGGAACAAACAGCTCCCTGTTACTGAAAATAAGATCAGTTATGTGATTAAGATGAACGCAATCAAATTTGAAACTTGAGGCACTGCAGCTAAACAAACATATCTCTAATCAGCAAATTATGTCCTTCCAAGGAACATTGTAATTTCAAAATGGAGAAACTACATTAAAACTGCCTTCTTTAGTGAAGAAATGATTATGCAGCAGTATTTACATAGTCACAGATAGCGTCTTCTGAAGGGAACTCGCGGGGAATTTCCCCGTCCGGCTCCGCGCGCGTCGCGCCGCAGGCTCTGGTGCAAGGGCGACCCCTGGCGGGCAGCCCCCGCCATGGCCGGGCCGGCGCCCGCCGTGCCAG
>VZTI01000620.1:523647-578998 GCA_013397865.1 Struthidea cinerea | reverse complement strand
GTTTATTCTGCAGCTTACCTGTATGCTAGTGCACAGGGAGCTGGTATGGTTGCTTTCAGGACTGACATCCATGGAGATGACCATGAAACCATACTCAGGTCCCTTGACACATGAGACTATAAAAGTGTAAAACTGTAATACATGAAAGACTAATAATACTTGCTTGCCATGGAAGTTTAGTCATAAAAGCATTTATTTGGAAATAACATTTTTACTATTGTTTCCNCCAAATCCATGCCACCAAAGGAGGAGAATCTGCTTTGTCTGTAATGCACAGGAGAAAAGAAAGCAAAGCCTACAACTTGATAAACTTGCCCAGCATCATCATAATCACCATCCTTCCCCTCCTCCTCTTTTTCTTTCTCCTTCTCCTTCATCCTTCTCCTCCTCCTCCTCCTCCTCACTGTCCCTCACAGTTCTTTCCTCACAGATCCTCACTTCCCCTTGCAGTATTTTCCCTCTTCTCACAGGCCTCCCCTCCAGCTCCACCACTGCCAGGGTGGGCCAAAGACACAGCTCTCCCTGTGCCAAGAGTGACTTCTCAGCTGCCTGGGAGACACAGGCAATGCTTCCACGTTGGAAGGGGAGTGAAGGGAGAAAAGCAGATCTGTGTACACAAGGCCATCTCCCAGCACCCAAACTGTGTTCAGAGGTGTCTGAGCCTCCAGCTGTGAGTCAAGATTTGATGGGCAGAAATAGGTGATGCAATGGCTTCCACAGGCCTTTGGGTGTTCACTTTATGGAACAACCATCCGATAAGGAACAGCTTGAGGAAAAGACCCTGCGATGGAACTGCTGATTTCAGCAGCATCTTTTGAAGCAAGTTCAGAGGTGTTCCAGGGCATGGGAAAGGATGCAGGGAGTAAGAAATGGCAAGAGCACCAGAAGGAGAGAAGACAGGGATGTGCCAAGTGTCTAAGCACAAGTGTAACCACTCTAAACATCAACTGGAGCACAAACTTCATCTCTTTGTTACAGAGGTGAGATGGAGCCAAGGGGCACCATCCTCCAACACAGTCCTGCCCAGACCCTCACAGACGCAGGATTTCTCAAAGCAAATCAACAATTTTATTAACAGGTGGACAAGGGGGAAATCTCTTGTGTGCCTCCTGGCAGGGGGACCATCACAACTGGGACCATTTGCGGAGGCTGTGCAGGAAGCGGGGATTTGGACTCTGTTTGCCTCCTCAGATGGGAGAGGAGGAAGCCTGGCACTTTCTGTGGCTGCTGCTCCCCATGGCTGCAGTGGTGTCAGCAGATCCTCCACAGTGCCCAGCTCTGGTGGAAAAAGTGCACAGTGATTGGTCTCAGGGGCATGAGCAGCAGGCGGTCAGTGATGTTGTTCTTAAAAGTGCTCAGGACTTTGTAAATGCTGCCGGCTCCCATGGCTGGATGCAGCCATCAGAACATTGTTTGTGAGAAGGACAAGGTAAAAGCAGTGAAGGTCCCTACCTTATCCATGGGCTTGTCCTCCCAGTCCTCCTCCTCCATCTGCTCCTGGGCACTCCAGGTGGTTCTCCCCTGGCTGCCACTCTCAGAACCAGCTCTTCTCTGACTGGGCAGCCAGTAGATCCCAAAGAGCGTGAGGATCATTTCTATGCAGTCCCAGAACCACCACTGCCGGCAGGCTGAGAGGAGCATGCTCTCCTGGGTGGCTCTGCTCTGCTCCTGCATCCTCTGCTCCATCTTCTGCAGCTTGGCCATCTCCTGGCTGCGCTGCTCCTCATGCTGCCTCAGGAGATCTTCTGTGACCTTCACTGCCGGGAGATCCACGCTCAGTGCGTATTGGAAGATGCCCGCCACCGTCAGGATTTTGGTGATGCTTGCAGCCATGGCCTGGAGGAAGAGGAGGGAGAGAAGGGGCTCAACAGGGCTGGGTGGTGGAAAGATGGTAGCTGGGGCAGTGGGGGCAGGAGATGCAGGGCCCAGGGATAGGTGGGAGAGGGCGTGCAGGAGCCTGGAAGCAGCCAGGAGAAGGTTGCGGAACTCCGTGGGGATGGGGGCACATTCCCCTGGGCACTGGCTATAGCTGGCAGCCCTGGGCACCTCTGCACCTGGCTCTGAGGGAGGCACCTGCCATGCCCAAAACTATCTCCATAGCCCCTGCACCCTCTCCCCAGACTTAGAAGCTCCCCCTGGGTGCTGGTGCTTCTTGTCTGTCCCTCAGCCCAGGCTTCCTGTCTCCTGCCCCACTCGCTGCTGCCTCAAGCCACACTGCAGTGGTGACACAGCCACATAGGGCATCTGGGAACATATCCCCTGTCTTGGGGTGTCCAAGCTAGGACATCCCCTTTTGTGTCAGAGACACCAGAGACCCACAGCAACCCACTGCCCAGACGGCTGGGGCTTCAGATGGAACTCACATGGAACCAGAGAGTTTATGACCTTTGGAAGAAGGAGCAGCCACTCAGGAGCACTGCACAACTGTTGTGTGGTTGTGCAGGGAGAAAATTAGAAGGGTCAAAGCCCAACTACAATTTAATCTGGTCATATATTAACTGCCATATTAAACAATAAAAATGTTTCTCTAAGTTCATTAGCAACAAAAAGGAGGGCTAAGAAGAATCTCCATCCCTTTATTGGACGGGGGTGAAATATAGTGAGATAGAATGAGGAGGAGACTGAGGTATTTGATGCCTTCATTGCCTCAGTCTTTAGCGTAAGGCCAGTTGTTCTCCATGTACCCAGACCCCTGAACTGGAAAACAGAGATGAGGAGCAGGCAGGAAACAACACCTGGGCAGAGGCACCCAAGCAGGATGCGGGCACTGTTAAACTCAGCCCATGCTGGAGGATCTCTGCCCTGCTGTTCACACAGACTAATCAAGAGTTATTCCCAGCTGGCCAGTCACTTGAGTGATTTACAGTCTTTCTCACCAGCCAAGTCATCTCCTGGTTGGGCTGTTCCTCATGCTGCGTCAGAACCTCTGCTGTGGTCTGCGCGGCCTGGGCATCTGCCCTCAGGGCGTACTGGAGGATGGCCAGCACCAGCAGGATTTTGGTGATCCTTCCTGCCATGGCCTGGATGAGGAGGAGGGAGAGAAGGGGCTCAGTGGGGTTGGGTAGCAGGGGGATGGTGGCTGGGGCGGCGGGGGTAGGAAATGCAGGGCCCAGGCACAGGGCACATCCCCGCAGCCCTGAGAGCCCTCGCCCCGATGGCGGCACCTGCTCTGCCCGAGGTGTTCTCCCCAGCCCCGCACCCTCTCCCCGGCCTTGGAGGCTCCCCTGGGTGCTGGTGCTCCTGGCCTGGCCCTTGCTCAGCCCAGCCTTGCCCCCACACTCACCGCTGGCTTGAGCCGCGCTGCAGCGGTGGCACCGCGGCGTGCAGTGTCTGGGGACGCGTCCCCTCCGATGTCACAGACACCAGGGCTCCATGGCCGCACCCCGCCCAGCCAGCCGGGGCACTGGATGGAACTCGCGTGGAATTCAGGTGGAACCAGAGAGCTTATGACCTTTGGAAGAAGGGGCAGCCACTCAGGATGACTGCACAGCCTTCATGGGGTTGTGCAGGGAGAAAATCAGAAGGTCCAAAGCCTGACTGGAAGTAAATTTGGCCCTAAAAGTGCCCTAAAAGATGATAAAAACTGTTTCCATAAGTACATTAGCAACAAAATGAGGGCTCAGGAGAATCTCCAGCCTTTACTGGATGAGGGGAAACACAGTGACAAAGGAGGAAGATCTGAAGTTCTTGATGTAAGGCCTGTTACAGTACTCTGATCTGCTCTCATGACAAGATGACCCACTCAGCAGAGGAGGGAGAGTGTCGCTGTTAAGTACCGAGAACGGTGAGTAACAACATGATCCAAGTTCAGGCAGAAAGTAGTTATTTAATTAATTATAATTGGGTTTATGTAACTTGGTTCCCAAAGATGACAGGAGGTCATTGGATCTTGGACCAGCCACCCCCTGTCCCATGGGCTAAAGCTCACAACACCTACTCCAAAATATTATTTCACTGTGTACCATAACAACTCTAAAAAATAGATCCCAGGCGCACAGATAAAACCCAGTTTACAAAGAACCCGCAGCAGTGTTTATCATAGCTTTCATGAGAACCACAGAGTTCTCACAGAATGCTGCAGGAAGCTGAAAAATTTCTCTACCAAAGCTTTTCAGCATCTACAGGAGAGTTTGTGGGTCCTGATTCCCCGGAGTTTACTAAAGCCTTTGATACCATTTCCCACAGCATTCTCCTGGAGATGGCTCCTGGCTTGGACAGCTGAGGTCTTTGCCGGGTAAAACACTGGCTGTGGGGCCAGGCCCAGAGAGTGGTGGGGAATGGAGTCACATCCAGCTGGGGACAGACACCAGGGGTGTTCCCCAGGGCTCCGAATTGGGGCCAGTCCTGTTTTCTGAGCAGCGGCTGAGGGAGCTGGGGGTGTCTAGCCTGGAGAAATAGGGACTTGGGGGTGACCTTGTCACTCTCTCCAGTTACCTGAAAGGAGGATTTAGGCAGGTGGGATGTGGTATCTTGTCCAAAGTAGCAGGCGACAGGACAAAATGAAATGGCCTCAAGTTGTGCTAGGGGAAGTTTAGATTGGATTTCAGGAAAAAATTCTTCACCAAAAGTATTGTCAAGCATTTGAACAGGAAGAGCGCAGGGAAGAGGCTGAGTCACCATCCTTGAAGGTAATTAAAATACATGTAGATATTTCACTTAGGACATGGTTTAGTGCTGGACTTGGCAGTCCTGGATTAATGGTTGGATCTTAGGGGGTTTTCCAACCTAAATAATTCTTTGAGTCTGTGATTCTATTGTAGCAGTCTAATGTAATAACTAGGTTCGATGCAAATCCTCACCTGATTTTCATTTGGCAACTCCAGTCATTTTCCACATATCTTCCTATGTATATATCTAAGTCAAAAACCCCCCAAACCAATGTGTGTCTTCTGTGTGGCTGCTGATTACTTTCAAAGTTGTTATTTCATCAACCAAAATTTGTCCAAACAAACTTTGTCTGTCAAATTCATCTTAAGGCTATAGAGTTGTCAGGATACATGGCAAGCCAAGGAAAGATGCCCTCAGGAAAAAATATGCTGCTGTGCACTGCTCTTCCATCTTCCATTCTCCTCTGCTATATTGTATTTTTGGCTTGTGTTGTCAGAGTGCCTAAAACAATAGGTTTCAGCCCTCTGCTTGTAGCTTCCTAGATTGTACTGCAGTGCACACAATAAAGATTGAATATTTGCTCCTGGAATAAAAGTCACCTAAATCAGGTGGCTTGGATAGAGATTCACAAATCTGAGAAACTCATCTTGGTTCTAGCCTTAGCTAATGGTCTGGTGTGTGCCTTCAGTGTGTGTGGCAATTTCTCAGTTACAGAGTAGGAGAGTAGGACGTGATTTTCATCCTAAAGAGGAGAGCTGCTGTGAGAGGCTGAAATCCTGAAAGAGTTAATGTAAACCTGAAAGAGCTAATGTGTCAAACACTGGGCAGAGGAGAAAAGGAATGTTATGCCAACGAGTTTAGATGATGTTAAGAAAGAGGGCCTTGGAGGCAGGATAGTGCTTTTTTTGAGACCACCCTCCTTATCTTGGGTAACTATCTCTAAAACCAAATTTGGACAGCATTTCAGTTGCGTCTACTGACAGGGGAAGTGAATTGAAACTTAAGAGACAATCCAACTCCCTTCTGAAAAGTTTGAGAATAACAAAATGTGCCTGCTCAAGGACTGTTCTGTAAGCAGCACAACCAAGGGGGTTGTGTGTGCATCCACCCTCCACAGGAACCAGACCACAGATGGTGCTGGAACCCCGGGTGGTGACACGGACCCTTTATCTCTAATTTTCCTACCTTTCCTTCTTCATTTCTTCCTCTTCTTAAAAGTTTAATGTGCTGCTGCTACAGGCAGTTCAGAGGAGTTTGATTCGATGCTGCCGAGGGCTGTTGAGAAATTTTAAGTTTTTGCTGACATGGACTGTTCAACCTATCATAAGGTTTAAAACTTTAAATTGTTGCTTCCACAGCTAAAACTTTCTAATTGGTCATTTGGCATTGTTTTACCTTCATTTAGTCCAAAGGTGTCCTCAACATCAGCTGTCCCAGAGGAGGCAGTCCAGGCCTGCCCTCTCCAGATCCAACATTTTGCTATGCCAGAGCAGGAGGCCCAGGACCTCCCTCACAGGACCTGACAGCTGCTCAGGTGAAAAATATTCTGAAATCTTGCTGTGATTTTATTATATTTTAATTTCCCATGATAAAGACCAATAATAACTCTAAATTAAAAGTGAAATATTATTGAGACATACAAAAGTGACATTTTATTTTTTGCAAGTCAAACTAAGGTTTATTTGAATGCCTCTGACTTCGTATTGAGCTTTTTCAAATAAGATATAAATCTACCACTTTCAGTTGCATATTTAACTTTTTGAACATCAATGAGTAATGGCTGAAGCGACCGAAGAATGGCACACTTATCTTTTATGTATTTATTGCAAGGAATGCAAAGATTGAGGATTAGAAACATAAATAAACTTTAAATAAAATTTTATTTATAAATTTATAATATAAATGTTATATTTTATATGAATTTTATTTATTGTGTTTGTCAAACACACTCATATGCACACTGGCTGTTTAAAATTGCTGGTGTACTGAATAAATGCAGCAACCAGTCTGGAAAATCAGACAAAGGTAAACAAAAGAACAAAGATAAAATAATAATTTTCACATCTTTTATAATTATTTAATCAGTCCAGAATAATTTCTTTCGATACTGTTCTCTTCACATCCTCAGACAGTGCAGCACATTTTTTCTGCTCGCAGGCATATAAGCTCAACCATTGTTGTTCTTTTTATTCTAGATAAGGGAGATGAATTAATATTTCTTCTACGTGGAGAGCTCTGCGCCCTATGGAGAAAGTTGTCAGAATGTTCAAATTCAACAGCAGTATAAAATATGTAACGTAACTCACCTGAAAAATATAAAAGAAAATTTTTGCCGTATTCCTATTCTCTATGAATTGAAAGCTAGCTGAGAGTTTCTAATCACTCATGTTTTTCAAATGATTGATTTCTCACTGCAGCGGCCAAACAATAAAAATACTGCAAATCAAACTGACCTCCCTGTATTTTAGACCACTGAAAAATGGAAATACAATTTGCTTCCAGGCACTTTTCATTACTTGATTAATAGAGCTGATTCAGATTTGGGTCAGTGGCTGCTCTGTCTCAAAGGACTGTTTACTCCCCACCCTTGTACGAAGTTGCGAAGCAAAGGCAAGCATCACCATTGCTGCTTTTCCTGGTGAAGTAAATCTATTCTTTGGCCAGAATTAGTGTCTAAGCACATCTACAGCTGACCTGCTGTAGGCCAACATGAATTTGAGTCATTATGTTGATTATTTTTTAGGTAATTTATATAAAATTGGCAGAAAATTTCAAGGCCAAGTTCTGCAGCAGTCTGTGTGGAAGCACACACACCTACTGCCTTCGATTCCTTTCTCACTCACTGCAAACCTTACAGCTCAAATTGAGGCCAGCTCCCAATCATCTGCCACGTGAACTGTGCCAAGTGAACCCAAACTACCTTTTCAATTCATAAAATATTCATTCAGTCCCAGCTGGGACTGTAAAATATGAATGCTTGGTTATGATGTTGGTAACATACCCTTTTCATTCTCTTACATATGTATAAGGGAAATAGTTATACACTACTCACAAGTACAGCTATATGATAAATTAGTGCTCTAAAAACTTCTCCATCTCACTCTGCTGGAAGCCCATTTGACACTACAATCCTCTGTCTAATCCAAATGGTGGCCATTACATAAATGTTTCAGATTTTACCCCGCCATAAATTCCTACCCTCTCCCTTCATATCCATCTGCCCTGGGGGAAATTTAAGTTCCTCCATATTACCTTCTCCTGGCATTCAATATTCCATGTTGGACAAGTATTTATTAATGCAATGCAATTCAGAGCTAAAATGCTAATGAACAAAGAGCTTTGGAATCTCCCAGATTGTACATCCACTAGTTTAGAGACCTGGAGAGTGCTCAGATATACAGCTTTAATCATAGAGGAGCCTAGTGCATAGGAAAATACTTGAAGACACATTTGAGAAATCTTACCTGTATTGCTCTTGGATTTTCTCTTCCCTTTGTTTGACAGACAAGGATTAATACAAATCGTTATACTTAGAAGTATTAAAATAATCACTTCCCAAAACATGGTTCACATATTCTCAAAAATATTTAAAATAAAATTTTTCATTAGAAAATAATATACACACCTATCTATCTGTACTAGATGTGTTTCTATGTGTGTAAATTTGTGTCATGACATAGTGCTTAGGTCTATTTGCAAGGGTTGGGATGAATGTGTTGTCTTTAGAGTCCAAATAACTGAGCAAAAAATGCTCAGAATGCCTTGCACTAAGAAGCCCTGAGTGAAAAGAACTGAGACGAGTTTGCCTTGTAGGCCCAGTGCTGTGACGTGAACAAAAATGACACAATGTAAGACGTTTTGCCAATCTGAGTGGGAACTATACCCATCACCTTTGAAAGAGAAAGAGCCACGGTACTTTGTGAGCTGATTAAACTTTACTGTTTGGTCTTTATTGGCATCTGACTTACATAATTCAACATATAAGGATTAGTGGTGATTGATGCCTCCTTCCCAGTCCTGGGGTTATGGTTGGTAGAAATCCTGAAGTGCTCATCCTCTCTTGGTTCTCTGTGAGCCAATACTGAAGCTTCAGGAAATCATTTACTTCCCAGTAAATGATTTTTTTTCTGTGAGGCAATGTAGTAGTGTATGGAATATCTGCCAGAAAGAGAAATGTCTCTCCTGTGATCTGAACTCTATGTTTCTGAGTGAGGAGCCTGCAGACAAGGGGGAAAGACGATTGAAAGCAAATAAGGAGAAAACAAGCTAAAAAATAGTAGGGTCTTTGTGAGGGCAGGAAAAGGAAAACGAAAAGGAAAAGGAAAAGGAAAAGGAAAAGGAAAAGGAAAAGAAAAAGAAGAAAGAAAAGTTTCATTTGACTGGCAGATAGGCAGTGATGAGTGTGCTCATCTCATAATTTTCCAGCTAAGCAGGAGGTACATCAGTATGGATGTTGTTAGGGCTAAAAATCCTGTCTTGCATGTTCAGCTATATGCACACCACAGTTTGCATGCTCATATGGACAAGCACTTGAAGGGAAACACAATCTGCTCTAATGCCTATCTGCTAGACAAAATGTGCATGATTAGTTCCATATGGCTTTTCTTCCTGAAACAGTAGAGTTCCAAAGTGAGGAAAGATTTCAAAGAGAGGTGATGATGTATTTCAAAATCGCAGCTCAATAATGAGCTAATGGGGGAATATTGGCCTTCAGTGGGATTTAAATGCACATTAGTGTGCTTTGCCAAATAGAGATGTCCTTAAACATCTCCTTAAAGACATGTACATAGTAAGACATGCACATAGGAAGACATGTACGTAGTAAGAACTGATCTTGTTTTTGTGGGCTTTGAATCAACTTACAAGTGATTTGCTGCATGAAGATTCCACAGAAGATAACTTTAGTCTGCATAAAATCAGTATCTGTTTTCTAATGTAACATTTTCCCTTCCTGCTGAGGTGCATTATCAAATAGAAAAGTGCTAATGCTATTCCTCTTCACAGGTCACATTTAGGAGACTGATACAATACTTAATGGAAGGAGGTGCCTAGTCTTGTGTATGCCTATTCCTACCATTGCAGAGGAGATAGTCCTTTAGAGGACAAATCAGAAAATCCAGATGTTCCACTGCATTTTAATGTAACTCAACACTGACTTTAAAACAGCCCCTGACTTTTAGTTCCAGCTTTGAAAAGTTTCTGTGTGAGTTTTTCTTTCTCCACACACCAAAGGAAATGAGGTAGGACACTCTCCCAGTTTAGATGTCTAAATTAGCTGCCTAAATTTAAGTGCTGTTAGTCATGGCTACCCTTTTCAGACAGAATTTTTTAGGGGAAATGATTTCTAAAGTCACTATTTATCCCAAATACAAGAAAGGAAACAAAACTCTCCGTCCACCGTGCCCGTTTGGTTTCAGCAGCTGAGAGCACTTTAGGAGGCACCCAGCAATGGGCTGTAGGAACTGAGAGGAGTAGTTGTGGCACAGCTGTTGTCAGCACCGGCCCTGCCATGCCATCTGCAGGGGGGACTTGGTGGGGTGACAGTCACTCTCCACTGAAGACAGAAAATCAGGCTTCCATGTGGGAGTGTCCAAAAGCCAAGCTGCTGAGCACAGGAGAGTTTTAAACTAGTCAGTGAGAAACACCAAGGGAACTAAACACTCGTCTTTGATGTTTCCCTGGAGAAAGAGGGATTCAGTGTCTGCAGTGTCTTGCCTGCTGTCTTCCATAACCAGAGATTACAAAACATGCCCAGGAGGCTGATTCCCAAACCAGCATCACCCTTCCTGTCATTTGAACAAATGGCTCTGCATTACAGGAAAAGCTGCCTGTTCATGGGGCATTTCGCACAGAGGGGATTGTCACCTCTTACTGAACTCAGACTGCTCTGTAGTCAGAAGTGTGAATTTGTGAGAGCAGAAGGCAAGGGTCCCTGCAGGGGACTGAATCACTAGCCTTGACTGTAGGCACTTAGCCTGTGGAGGGGCACTGCAGCGCTCCTCAGGGTACTGAGAAACTTGAAACAGCACTTATAAAACAGAGAAGAATGCCCTAGAGTGGGAGCCAGAATTCTGCCCCCAAAAAACACAGAGCCCACTGAGCCCTGGGTCACGGCAGCTCTCTGCTGCTGCTGCAGTCCTGCCTTTCTCAGTGACCCAAGAGGAATGAAGACCATTCCTACCCCAAATACGCAGCACTTGACATTCAGGGCATTTTTCTAATCTCAGGGAGGTGAAGGCTCAAACTTTCACAGGATTAGAAGAGCCTAGGATGCAGGTTTGGTGTTTTTCACAGCAGGGCTCTCAGTTATCAGTCAGAAGTAGGGCATGGTGTTTTGTGATAAAGTCTTCTTAAGTGATCTCCAGGATAGTTCAGACTTGTGAAATGAATTCTGAACAGTAGGTCAGGCCCCAAACAGCCTCACAAATTCAGCATAAGCCTAGCTGGTCAGCTCAGCTCAGCCAGGGCCTGTGCCGTGCCTGTTGGTGCTGCAGTAGGCTCTCAGGGGAGATTTTCCCTGGGGATTTAGGTGCATAAAACAAGAGAGGCAGCATTTCCCTCAACTCATTACAGCAGGGTAGGACAGGATCTTACCCTGATTCCTTCCCTGCTGGGAGCATTGTAAGCTGTTCCTCCTCCTCCACCACCCCAAGGTGTTTACGAGTAGCACAGGCTGCATGTGAAGTCCTATCTGAATGCAGTTTTCAGAAAATTTTATTTCACAATACAGAAATAAATGGCTCATAACAAGGAGTTGAACTGCTGTCACTTTCCCTCTCCCTCAGGCAGAGAAGGGAAACTCCCTGACAGCTTCCTTGCATGCCACCAGGCACCTCCAGTCCTTGAACAGGGCTTTTCACAATGTTCATTTTGGATATAGACTTAAATTCTGCCTAAGAACCACTTTGTATACATAAATCTCTTTTTGGAACTGAGGATTAATCCATGTGCCTCACTTTGTCATCTGCAAAATGGAGAATTTTCTTACCTGACAAGAAAAGTGAGAGGATAAATATTTCAGAGGCTATGAAGTACTCAGACAACGCAGTGCGGGTGACAAAAGTACTTTGGCTAGACAGGAAAACGCTTCTTTAAAATTCCCAGAAGAGCAGGACAGAATAGAGATGAGATCCAGCATTGAGGGAGGCAATTGCAGCACTCTGTGTGATAGATGGCATCATTCCCAGCACAGTAAAATGGAACTGTGCGTAGACTTCCATCCCTGGTACGCTCCCTTCACTTCTGGCACGTTCTCCATCCGCACTCTGTGCCACCAAATAGTGCTGTTCGTCCTCCTGCTCCTTAACTCTTGTTTGGGACATCAAGTCCTGCAGAAAGGGAGTTGGGATAGGAGTGGTACCAATTTGTGCTGCTTATTTTGATGTTACAGGACAATCTTTACAATTCCTTCAGGGACACAGCCTCGGAGCTGTGTCCCACAGAAATGCAGGAACAGAAGATTTGAGGGGAAATGGACTTGTCTGAGTAAATATTTACCACGTGCAGACCTCTGAACACTCTCCCTCCAGGCAGGGCACCCCTTGGTTGTCAGCTCAGGCCGCCGGGAAGCCGTGAGTGACGCCGAGTGGCAGCTCCGGCGCGTTCAGCTGCTGTTTGCAGGCTCGTCCCACGAGAGGGCAATACAGCAACATCCATCCCACTGCCTCCCTCACAGGAAAGGATCGGGCTCTGCAGCCAGGAATTCCATGCTACAGTAGATGTGTGCTATTTATAGAAAGAGCACTTACTCTTTTAAAGTGTTGCTTATAGCAGTAAAATATAATCAGTCTGCATTAAATTTCATCTCACAGAAGCTAATATGGCCCCTCTGCTGCTATCCAATCTAGGACTCACTAAACACCAAAAAAACCCCATTTTTTTTCCATATCCTGGGCACTGTATCAGACAATTAAACTGGAGACTCAGTGCTACAACTCGTCCTCAGGGAACAGCCTATTTATCTGCTGTTTTAATAGGACTAGCAGTTTGAGCACAATTCTATAGGTTTGTGTGTTACTTTCATTGACCTTTATGCAATCAAATACCTTATTTTGTATCTCACCCTCGGGTCTGTAATCTCTTTTGTTTGGCTGACAAATGTCGGTGTCACCTCCTAACCTGGTTGATCCAAATGAGCTTTCTGAAAGTGCCACTGACAGCAAATCACTGTGGTCTATAAAAGGTTTATCTTCCACTTGACTGGAAATTGCTTACCATGTGCTAAAACACTGTTGATAACGCCAACCAGAAATGCTTTTTTTCCACAGATTTCATGTTGTCTTATATTCCAAAAGACTGTGCATATTTTGCAGCTGTCTTATCAGATGCAGCTGAAATATTTGGTTCTGAGTGATTCAATTGTACATGAGTGATTTCTCTTTGCTTTGCATTACACACAAGTTACCGGCCAGCTGCAGGCTTTGGTAGTGATTTGCAGTGTCACCAGCCATTAGAAAGGAGAATGCAGAGTCATTAAGCAGTTCTTGGCAGGTAAATGAGAGAAGAACCACATCAGCAATGCTGTGAGGAACGCTGTGGGAAAGAGGAAACACATTCTTACAAGCAAATGCTTAAAATAAGTGAATAAGTAAGGTGAGATAAAGGACCTTGCTGGCTGTGACTGTGCTGTTTGCAGATGATGAGGACAGGAAGGCAGGGATGCAGGGAGACCTGGCTGCACTGGCTCCTCCAGTGTCAGCCTGCAGCCAGCTGTGCCAGCGTGTGCAACAACTAGGCTGGAGGTTCTGCCAGGCCCACGGTCACGAAAGGGTCAACATTTTTTGCATGGCATAGTCATTATTGTGTGTGCTTTTCCCACATCTCTTGCTATTTAATTGCTATAAACAGTTGGGCAGTTCTGTGGAATGGAGGAATTAAGTAGCTTGATTAGTCACCGTTTGTGAAATTGTGGCTGGTGCACGTGTCCCTGCACAGCCCGCGTTAGGCACAGGCATGAGGCCATCATCACCCGTGAGGATGAGCTGCCACCCTCCCAGGTCAGGAGTGAGGATGGTGGAAAGCAGAGTCATTTATGCCACAGGCATTGCAGCAGTGCTGGGATGGGAAGGAGAGTGAGCCTTACAAGATTGGAAAAAGCTGTACTAAGAAAATTGCCTGGATGAAGAACTTCTGTATCGATGAGGACAGATTGGTCCCTAATGATTCTGTGCCCTGCTGTGAGAAGTGGCTGTGCTGCCATCATGAAAAATTAAAAATTAATTTACTCTCCATTTTGTTTTGCCTTCCTTTTGGACACCACGGGTGGTCAGGGAGCACTGTTACCTCTGCAGCTCTGCCCATGACTTTTCTGCTGACCAGAGGGACACTGTACTCTCACGAAGGAGACTGATAGGGTATCTTTCCCCACAAGGTGTATTTGTCTTTAATGAGTCTGAAGTTTCCAAAATTACTTTGGGAAAGACACCAGGAAGCTGTGCTCAGGAAAAGGTGAGGTGAGAGCAGTGCAGCCAAGGCTGGGCACAGCCCAGTGTGGAGGGCACTGAGCAGCTGCTGCTGGCTGCCCACATGGAACACACTCAGTGCTGCCAGGAGACAGAGAATATTTCTGATGAGAATGTGAGGCAGATTAAAGTATGAGTGGAAATAGTAGTGCATCAGGCATGCCAAAGGGGCAAAGGGCACACCAGGGCTGGGCTGGGAGGCTGCCATCCTCCTGTCTGCCCTGTCACACCCCTGTGGAGGCAGCAGAAGGCAAGAAGCAGCACCAAAAGGAGGATCCTGCTGGTTATGGGGACCAAATCATTGCCCAGCCCAGGGCCAGGGTGCCTGGGGCTCTGCAGCCCTTGCCCAGGGCTGGCTCCAGTAGGAAAAGCCAGTGAGGAAGAGCACTGGGGGCTTCTGTCCTGGTCTGGGGGCAGACCCTGCTGTCCCAACTTCACCTGCTGGGCTCCTGGCTCAGCCACAGAGCTGCCCTATCTATAGCTGCAGCCAAGCGTGGCCATCCTCAGGTCTGCAGGGGTCCCTGGTCACCATTCCCATCCTGGTTCTGCCCCAGGGCTGCTGCAGTGCCAGAACTGTTGGAAGACCAGTGTGACCATTTATAGGTTAATTTCCATTTCATGAAAATAATGGCCTTCTCCAGACTGATTTGCACCAACTTTTCAGTGTACTTCAGCACTAACAAACCACTGGATGGAAAATTTCCTTTACATCAACAAGATTTGTTTAATGGAAAAGGACGTTACCATTGGGGAAAGCAGTTTTTCCAGCCCTCAGAACCAACTGCCAGCCAGAAACAAAAAAGAGAAAAGAGGAAAAAATGATGGAAATCATAAAACGTTCTTTTTATAATTGCAATAGACTTCTAAGCAAAAATAAACTTGAGTGCACTTACAGGAAATGTTACCTGTAAGGCATATGTAATTATGTGTAAATAGGGCTACACAATTTTTATTAAAGCATCTTAAAGAAGAAAATACAGATTTAGTGTGACATGCAGTTTGTAAACAATTCACAAATCTCCAGTTAAATTTGAGCACTGTGATGGATGTGCACGTGCAGAGGTTGGATTTTGGATAATTGCCACTGTTTAACTGCTGAAAAAAAAGAAGAGAGGCAAAGCCTGCAGAGTTTTGTCAGCTCAGCCACTTCCAAAGTGACCTCCCAGCCACGCACTGTCCCATTCTCACAGCACAAGCTGCTGTGCAAAGCCACTCAAACATGCTGGTCACAAAGCACAGACAAACATGATCAATTTCTGATTTAAGAAGTAGATAAGACTAAAAAAAAGCCAACCTGAAACTTTAGCCCAAATTAAGAACTTTATAGGACAGGGCTGGTTCTGTCTTGTGGCAGGGGACAGAAGCAGAGTGCTCCAGCCTCTTCCAGGTCTGTGCTCACAGTAGCAAACTGTGTGGATTGTGCTATCCAGTTTTCAGCTTTCCAGCTTTTAGCCTGCAGTTAAAATACACTTCTCTAAACCACCCAACTTTCAAGATGCCTCTTCTCACTATCTGGTTAAGTAAATACATGTTCTCAGTAGCTAAACATAAGCAAAGAGGTTCATATTTTTATCTCTTATTTGATTACCACCTTTGCTACAGTATTTGCAGTGAGTATTCAACAGCATCCAGATGAATGACATGTTACAGAACTGGGGCATCAGCCACTACTGACTAATCACAGTTTCATTCATTATATTTTACATAATTTAACTGGCTGAATCAGCTTATCATTAAGAGAATTTGCAAACCATTTACAGTTCATGACAATTTCCTTTTCCCACAACCAAAGCCATTTCCTCAAGTACCTGCACAGTTATTTCCTGCTTGGGATGTTTACCTATTTCATGGGGAAGGTCAGTAATTTCAGTTGAGACAGATTGGCAGAGTTAAGCTCAATGGGAGCCTGACCCCAGGTTCTATAACCAACAGATTATATAATAAAGGTTTATTACTTTTCAGAAGAAATGACAAAACTAAACATTAACAGACAGATTGACTTTCCTGTGGGGTCACTGTTCATTAAATTTCCCACTGCTTTTACAATCTGAGCTGCTACAGTCATTTAGCTTTTAGCTCAAGTCATTAAAGTGAGAAGATTGTTTCTTTATCACCTTGTGACCGTTCTTCATCTTAATGACATTTTTCAAGCTCTCATCTTAAAACTGGCAAACACTTAAAAAAAAAAAAAAGAAACCTGTTCCTTCTGTGGCTTAAACACAAACAAACACAGTTGCTTCCATCCTTCTCATTTAATATCTGACAGGCACTAATTTGTGCCAGGCAGGTAACCAGGTGCCTACTGGAGAGAGCTGGGCGAGGATGCAAACCTCCTTCATGGAAGGTGGTGCTAGACTCAGGCAATCAGCTCCGAAGGTCTCACCCTGAGAAGCGGCGTTTTGTGGGGAGGCTGTAGGAACGTTCCATGTTTTGGCAGGTAAGAAACCAGGACTGGGAACTGGGGATGGGGTAGTTGAACAGAGCAGGACATGCCAGTGAGGGGTTTTGACACTGGGAGTATGCACAGATGCCCTGGAGCATCACAGTGCTGTAGCTGGACCAGAAAGTAGTGGCTTCAGCACCCCTGACATCTTTTGTCTTCTCCTTTCCTCTTCCATAAGAGACAATGCAGACTTTGGACAGATACCATTACAGAAGGTCATCCAGGTACATCAAAGAAGATTGGGAAAGAGGGCATAGAAAACAGTAAGAAACCGTAGAGAAACTCCCTGCAAGAGATCCCATCCATCAAAGAATCATAGAGTTAAATCACAGAATGGTTTGGAAGGGACCTCAAAGGTGATCTCGTTCCAACCCCCATGCCATGGGCAGTGACACCTTTCACAAGACCAGGTTGCTCAGAGCTCCATCCAGCCTGGCCTTGAGCAATTCCAAGGATGGGGCATCCACAGCTTCTCTGGGAAACCTGTGCCAGGGCCTCAACACCCTCACGGTAAAGAATTTCTTCCTAATATCTAATCTAAGCCTATTCTCTTTCAGTTTGAAGGTGAAGAAAGACATTGTTTTTATTTCTGCTTAGGTAGACAAACCATAACATCTATAACTTTGCAACAAATATAATTAATAACAAGATTCATTACACATCTTAATCACATTCAGTATCTACAGATTTCAACAAGGACATTGTTTTTAGGACCATTCTTTCAGGTCACAGGTTACTTAAAAATACAAGGACTGCAATATCAAATGTTTGATGAGAGAACAGAATAAGAGAACCCTCTTATCTTACATCACTGATTTTCCAAGGAAAAAACCTGTTCTGCGCATTCTACATTTATTACAATAATCTAATTCCCTCTTTTTCTGATATCCCAGGGCTCATGTCTTAGATTTTACGTTGTTTTGATGAAAGATTGAACAAACCTCTTTCATGTTTGCCTCTTGCTCATCGATTGTGACCTTTTAATTTAGTTTCCTATCACTGCTTGATGGTGGAGCAATGCAACCTGACTCCTTTCATGCCTGCCCACTCCAAAAATGGAAAGCTGATAAAAGCAATAGATGAGATAGGAGGAGGCAAACATCTGTTGAGTCAGTGTTCTATGACTTAGAGATGTTTTTCTGAGCCCTTAACCCAGCAGACTATAACAGCTAAGGATGCCTAAACCAGGAAAAACCAGGAACTTTGCAGCTGAGCAACAGTGGGGGAAGGAGGCCGTGCAACATCTTAGGCTGTTCCTAACATTACAAGCTCCAATTATTTTTCTTTTCTAAATCCAGATTTATTGTTTGAGGCCATCACTAAAATGTTCTTTGTTTTTCCACTATGAAACAGATGGCATAAATGTGCCCTGCAATTTTATTGCTACGTTACAATTTCACCGTGTCATGCTCAAACCAAGGGGTTTGTTCAGTCCACAATAAAACCTCCATTCTGCTGTGCTGCCAACAGATGCACTGAATAAAATGGCAGCTGAAAGAGTTTCAAGTTGGCCAATCTGAATTTCATTATTTGTCTCATACAGGTTTGTTAGCTATAGAAACAAAGCTCAACAACAGATAAAAGCTTGAAATGGTTACTTGGAAAAATGTAATGAGAATGCACTTGTGCACAACCACTGCATTTTTAATCTCATAGTTTTTTAGTACATTTTTTTCAACATGATGAGATTAGACAAAATTGCTCAATTCTGTTGTCTGTAAGGTTGGTCAAACCACTGGCTGAAAGAATCTTTCTCAAGGTTATACATAAGTGAAAGAAAACTTCTGTTATAAATTTACCTTAGCACAGGCGAGAATAAAAAAAGAGAGTCTAATCTGTGAAGAGGTGTTCCAAAGAGTGTTTGGTTTGAGAGGAACATGACTAAAGGGAAAAAAACCTGAAATACAGCAGGATTTAACTCTTTACAGTCCTTTATTGGGGCTTTTCAAGCACAACAGTAGTCAACTGTTCAACACGTAATGGTTTACGGCCAGAGGCAGCTACAGGAACTTGATACTCTCACCTCGGAGGGATTCTCACACCCAGGGAGAGTGGGGTTGATACATGAACACAGAATCATCCACAGAAATCCACTCCCTTGATTTCTTAAGGTGAATACAGCAGGCCAAACTCAACTGTTACTGACAGAGGCTTAAAAGGGAAATGACAAGAAAAATATTGCAAATCTCTTGGCTCTAGGGGACACTTTATCTGCCTGTCCTGTGGAGACAACCTCATTCACACCAGCACGGGAGCAGAGAGGTGACTTAGAAAGATCCTAAGGAATGAAAACACCTACCGGGTGAGACAGTCACTGCAAGGTTGCTGGGATAACCCCAGCATTCCTGCACACCTTCCTCCACACCAAGCAGCCTCTGATTAACCCTCTCTGGAAGCTGACTCTTTCACACAGATTCCACCAGTGCCTGCACTGGCCGATCCAGTTTAGCAGACCCGTATCTCTGGTTGCTCTGGAGGGTGGCTGGTTCTGTGTGACTGGTTCAATATCCCCATTTTAATGTCTCTGCTGTGGATTTGCTGTGTATCTTGATACCAACCACAGCAAGAAGGCAGGCCAAGGAAAACAGAGAAGCAAGTGTTAACTGGATCCAAATGTAGACAATAAACCTATAAATGTATCAGAGACATGGGTACATGAACAAAACCAAGAGTTTTGGAGGACTTTTAAACAACTACTACAAAAGTAATTACTTCAATTGAACTACTGGCCTCTTCCTTTTCTTCCTTTTTTTTCTTTCTTTTTTTTTTTTTTTTGGTCTTTCTTTGGAAAAAGAATAGACTATCATTTAATTGCACCACTTTCTTTAGATTCGGCATTAAAAGAGACCTTTTAACATTTCTGAATGCCCTCAAATAATTACATTTGCAAAACTCATCCTGTAGCATTCTACTAAAATTAATTAACTTACCTGCCAGCAGTTCAAATAACAAAGTGAAGAACACAATTTGTATCAGGCACCGGACAGTAATGGCAGGAACATTCCCAAGGTACCTTCCCAGGATTTCTTTAAACTGCCTCCAAAGCCATGTAAAAAACATGCTCTTGGGGCAGCTCTTAGAACTTGCCCCAAAGAAATTAAAATTAAGGCCATGCAAGTAAGAGAGATGGGGGCAGGACCTGGAAAACTTCTGATGCTCACCTGGCCTCCTTTGCAGCACAAATCCAGCTAAGGTGCTGCTGGGATACGGCACACGGAGAGAAGGGATGCCCCCAGTAAGAGCTCCATGGCAGCTTAGGGGTTTGTAGAGCAAAACAGCCACCTCAGGCCACGGGGAGCCGGCACAGCTCTCACAGCCCTGCGGTGTCTCACGTGGAGTGAGCCCTTCTTCCCACAGCAGCTTTGGTCACATGGAGCACGTTACCACTTCAGGCTGGTCCTGAAGCTAAAAAGGGCTGCAGACAGGGACAGTGCCTCAGAGGCATTAATTACTGCATGGTCAAATGCAGCTGGCAGCCAGGCAGAGCAGCTGCTGTCACAGGCACACACCACAGCAGCCTGGGCTCCACCACCACATCTCCATCAGTGCTGGACACCTCCAGGAGTGGGGAAAGGCAACATCTCTGCCATCTCATCACATCTGAGTGCTAACCAGCCTCAGACAGCAGCTGTGGTGGGGACACACAGTGTTCTCCTGGCCTGAGGAGGCTCTGGGAAAGCAGAGGGAAGTGCCATGAGGAGGTGGGGGACTGCAGGGTAGCCTCTTGAAGAATCTCACCTGTGACATCCCGTGGAAGAGGAGCATTTGCTCACTACTAACAGAAGCAATCTCTTTAAAAGAAAGATTTATTGTAATGATGTTGACTATGAGCAAGGCACTCATTTGTCATCGTCACCAGCACAGAGGAGGTGCCAGATGAAAGGTCCACAGGCTGTACCTCGCCCTGAAATCCTGTGTCAGACAACAAAACGAACTCCACAGGTTCTCCATCCTTTGCAAGCCCTGGCACATGAGCTGCTGGGAAAGGGCAGGCCAAGGGAAGTGAATGCTTTGGGGATGTGGGGTAGCATGACTCAGCGCCTGGGAGGGTATTTTGCACATCCAAAAGCAGGACGTTGGGAAAAGGCCTTATACCTTTCGTGTCACTTTGGAGAACCCTTTTCAACACAAAATGGGCAGAAAATGTGGTGCAGGGAGTACTGGTGAAGTGAGATGGCTTAGTCAGCCTCATCAAGATAAACACAGCAATCTGGAAATCTCTGGACAAGTGAACAACGTGGGATGATCTTTTTTCAGTCATGTTGCTAGGAGACATCACTGTAGTCAATCATAAAACCATCAACTGCTGCTACTCAGGAATTTTTTTAAATAAACACTTCTATACTGAAGAGTAACTCAGTGAAGCTAAAATTGCTGATGGGACCATGCCAGTTTTGACAAAAACAAGCAACAAAGCCTATACTGGTAAAGACTTCTCAGGTTCCAGATGAAATTTGTGATCCATAAAGTGTAATACCAAGGTTGGTGTCACCAGCATACAAAAAATCAAGAGAGCAGCTCAAACCCACACCCTATGGTATCCCTTAACAGAAATACACTGCTCTGCTGTCCAACAATCCATGAGAAGTTAGTAAGTAAATTAAGTCTATGTTAAGTAGTTTAAATTCACTACACACAGAGATCTGCATATACTACAGAGAATTTCAAAGGATTTTGAAGCTTGAGAAAGATAGAGACTGCAAGCTTAGTCTAATGTTCAGAGCTGCCTAATGCCCTGCAATGGAGGAAACACAAGTTCAAATCCTTGCTCCAGGGCTGTGGGTGAAGGTCAGAGTGAGAGCCAAGCCTTCCTCAGGGGCTGGGGTTTTGCTGACAGCCTGGCACTGGGATCAGGATTTTGTGAACAATTTTCAGGAAGTCAATGCTGGGTTATGCAGAACAGTAAATGTTGAAATCTGAAAGGAATGTGCAGAACAGAAACCCCCTTTTTAAAATATTCCTGCCAGTGGAGGAGAGAGGTAGTGTGTTCATTTCCGGTGTGGAAAGGCTGAAAGGTAATGAGTGTGGAAGCACAATTAAGCAAAAAAAGGGAAACTAAGCTACAAGTAGCACTTCATAAGGCTGAAAAAAAATTATTGAAGAGAAGATAGCATCAGAAATTATTTTCAAAGATACATTTCTTTTAGAGAAGCTGCACAATAAAAATATCAACTGTTGTGCACCTTAAAAAAGGAGCACGTGAACGATTTTAGGGTGAGCAGAAAAAGGAGGTATTCAGCACTTTTATTAAACAAAATGCAAAAACCAGCAAGCTAAGAAAAAACCCAACCCATCCAGATACAGAAAAATGAAAAGAAATGAAACATGTAGCTCTTCATGATTACATGTATATTTTACCTTCACCCATCTGTAGGGAAAAACCTATGGTTAGAATGGAACCACGAACAGAAAAGTAGACACAACAGAAGCAAAAGGAAAAAATACAAATAATAATTCTAGTAGTAAATGGAAATAAATTGTGCTAAGAAAGTTTAGGGGTACTAGCTGGGGAAACCGTTTGAGCTGGTCACACCGCCCGTGCTTTTCTCTGACAGTACCATTTTTTCACAGAAAGTCCTGGTAAGCAATGCTGCCTGCAGTGGTTTTAATCTTGGAAACAATTCACATGAAGTGGCTGCATTCAGACTGGCAGTGAAAAGGCCACAGGTGATAACAGACTGTGCCTCTCCCTGTGTCACAGCAGGCTGGCACCTGCCTCTGGTCCCCATTGCTGCGTTCATCCCCTCGGCTCTTTGTCCAGCACTGAAATACTGCCCGGCCTGGGTGTGAGCAGACCAGCAAGGTCAGGGGAGGAAAGCAGGGAAGCCTGGGTGCCAGAGCCACCTATGTACAGATGTGTGTCACCAAACAAACAACTCGAGTCCCTGTGCACAGCCAAGAGCGGCTGCTGCGCCACTGCCAGCGGCAAGAGCCGAGTGAGAAAATAAAGAAAAATCAAACTGGGAGCCTCTGACCCATGGAATTGATCCAGGGTCTGTTGTGTGGGAAAACACATCCCACACCACAGGAAAGGCCAGGGAGACAGTCTGGTACAGATTATTCCTTACGCAGAGATTTCATTGCTGGCAGCATCAAAATGAATTTTTTAAATGCTTGTTTCCCTCTTGCTTTAAGTTCCTCAGCTAAACCCGGGAGCCACGCAGTTCTGTACAATGCTTCCAAGTGGAGAAGGAAACAGCAGGGCACACTGAAAATTGTCATTTTGATTCTTAGCCTTTGTCTCTAAAGTGGAAAACAGCACAGCACTCAGTGTGTCTTTACTGCAGGATACGCAGAGACAGGACAGGCAAAGAGGACACAAGTCTCATATTACAGCAAACATTGTTGCAGAGATCTAAATGGTAAGGAAGTCCTGTATCATATGCTGTATAATATATGTGCTGGAGATATCAATATCTATGTATCTATAGATAGACAGATATGGTCAAGAGAGCATAAGCAAGACCTTTCTTGCACTGACTTGTTACTTAGCATTCAATAACTCACTGCCAAATGAAACATATAATTACCGAGATACCCCCACAGAAGAAAAGTGTACTTCAACTTTCTGGCAAAACGTAAAGTTCAATTACCCTGTAGCAAATCAATCCAATGTGTGTGCAGCAAGCAATGAAATAGTACAGATGTCACCTCAGTGCTTTCAGCTGAAAATGGTTTTCCTTCTTTTTAAAAATCAGCAAGTGGCACTAGGAGACATTTACAAAGCTCACATTATGCAGAAGATAAAAACAAATCTATCAGTGTGATTTAGAGCACAACAGCACAGTGCTCTGGGCACGAGAAACAATAAATAATGAACATTCATCACTGCTAACCTGAGCAATGATCAGATTTTTATAGACACTGAGATTCATGACACCAGTTTAGCACCGTATCCCCCACGTTCCCATAGCTGGAAGCCAGGCCTGCAGGGGCAGCAGTGTGCTGAACCTCGTGCACACACATCAGCCCATGCTGATGGATGTGAGGCCAGGACACAAACGTGTGTGGAGAGCAAGCCCCACTTAACCCTGGGCAGAGCATCCTGTTTGGATGGTGCTGGTCTGGGATACACAAATAGAAGCTTCCCAAGGGGAGCACGGGGCCACAGTGTGCACGGACAGCTTGGAAAGTCACTGCTCTTTGCTGCTTCAAGTACCTTTCCTTGCCCTTTTGCTAGGAGCAGCACAAAACTGCACTTGAGTTCACAGCGCAGACACAAAGCTTGCTCTGGGCTTCACCAGACTCTCCCACAGGTCCTGAACTGGTGAACAATCCCAGGGACACTTTCTCCTGATTACCAGAGTGGGAAGGGATGACATACACTTTGTGCTGCCTGGAATGGAGACCTTCAGTTTCCAGCAGGGATCATTACACAAAGTTGGTTTTGTTCTCTGTTAATTCATCATTCCCAGAGCTGTAGTCACTTTTAAGTGGCTGAAGTGAACTTTGAAATTAAGTCCTCCAACTTCAACATTTTTTACTAGTTTCCTTTCCTTTGGCCTGTGACTTACTTAGCTATGGCTACAAGAAATCACAGAATATTCCGAGTTGGAAGGGACCTAGAAGGATCATCAAGTCCAGCTCTTAAGTGAACAGCCCACACAGGCATTGAACCCACAACTTTGGTGTTATTAACACCAGACTCTAAGCAAATGAGCAAATGTCAGTGTTAAATGCTTTTTTTCAAAATTGGAAATGATACAAATTCACAACTCTCATTAAAATTGAGCCTGAATTTTGAAACAATAGACTTGCCTACCTGCAAACAAAATTATATTTGTATTTTATATCATCGTAACAATTGATTCATGAAACTGATTAAGTCCATAGAACAATGGAAATTAAAAGACCACAAACACACAAAGTAAATACTGTAGTTGTGTAAAATTGGTATTTTGGAACATTAGAGGCATCTTAAAAATTTTTATTTAGCATATTGAAAAACAAATGTTACAAAAAATTTTCTATAAACATAGGCAAAAATGTTTAAATAGGATAATTTAATGTAAACCAAATCCCTTTAAAATACACAATACTGTAATCAGAGGTTATTTACATCCAGTGAAGAGAGAACAACCTTCACTAATGTTAATATCATCTAAGCAAATCATTAATTTCCATAATTTCTTAAAACAGCTCCACCTTTAAGTTAGTTTTAGTAGCTAAATCATTTCAGTCCTAATACAAGATGAAATTCAATGTTACATTCAGAAGTGGGAAAGGCAGTATCCTGACTATTCATGTCATCAGTCAAGACAGCACTGCATTCAGAGTTGCAAAATCTTAGAGAGGTACAACTATAAATTTATATTTATTGCATGACAATGCAATTACAGGATAGGCAAAACAACAAGAAAAAAAAAGCTGTATAAAACCCCAGTACAAATAAAATTTTATTTTTCAATCAGGTTAGAAAAGCCAACCCCAAGACTAAACTATTTTCCCACATTTCACAAAACAGAACAAAACAATGTGTAATTTAACACTATTCCAACATGGAGAAAACTGTTCATGTCTCAGAGGAAATGCATTTGCACAACTGTCCCACAGAGGTTTAGTTTAAATTTATTCACCAAGACATAAACTTATAGTCCACAATGTCTTTCATACTCATGTACTCATGGAAAAGGCATTGTCTAATTAATTCAACTCACAGATCACTTTAAGTTTTTGGTTGTGACTTTTTTTGGAATGGCAAGCATCAATTTTGGATTGCACAAAAAAGTATCTACTGGACACAGTAACAGGACAAAGTAACATACTCAACTTAGGAGCCAGAAACAAACCCTTCAGAAGTGGTAGTGGAATACAGAGCAAAGAAAAAACAGAAAAAAGGGAAAAGCCAGCTCACCTCTAAACTACTAAAGCAGACTGCCCATGTTCAGGGGATGATGACGGCTGCATAACAACCTAATGTGACATGGGTGATCTCCATGCATTTCCTACAGGAAAGTCCTATATCCTGACGAGGAAGTTACTGCTAAAACTACTATCTGTGCTGGCAGGCACAGGAGATGCCAATATGGCACAGACACTGAAGCACCAGCCCTTTCTGAGGTGTGTCCTGCAAGCTGGGATGAGGCACTTTGTTCTGGTGAATCTGCCTAAAGCAGTGTATTTATTAACTCTTGCTTGGTATGAAAGGAGCTTTAACTCCCACAAGTGGCAATTTAGGAGTCACAAGAGCTAAAACCACTTCAAAAGAAAAGGTCTGACAGTCCACAAACAATTTTTACCCAGGCAATTTTTACTACAAGTGTCCAAAACATACTACACTTATCTATCTTAATATATCTATAATATATAATGAATATAAATAAGAGTTACAGTTTTGACAGTGGAGTCAGGAGTTTGGCCAGGAGTTCATCTCTAATACAACTTGCCCGAAGAGCCCCAGCAGGCAACAAAGGCAACGTACTCTTTGCCAAAAATGAGAACTCCTGACTCCACTTGTCAATACATTAGATCATATTCTTATCAAAGTGTGCATTTACACACCCATCTATAACCATCCATTTCCCTCCAGTCTCCTTCCATAAAAATCCTTTGAGAAAAGGTGGCCCAAGCCCCCAGGAGAGGGACATTAAGAGCAATTTCAAACAGATGGCATGGGCATTTCATTTGGGGTGTTTGAAACATGACAGTTTGGGTTTCTGTCGTAAGAAAGACAAAACAACATAATTTAGTCCTTCAGAGCTCAGTAAGTTTCATTTGGTGCTAATTGATTAGTAGACCACAGAACAGTACTAAGCTAATGCCATTCTACCTTGGTGTGGGAAGAAAGAAAACTGAAACTTAATACTCAGAAATTAAACCGAGCAATTAACTTTTAAATCAACCTGTGAAAAAAGAAACACCACACTAGAATTTGTACCACCTAAACCAGGTGGATGAAATTCTGTACAAGCCTGCATATAACTTGCATTCATCTCTTCAGCCTCAGAAAGTCACTCCACACTAATGCTTGGGGTTATGCATGCATGTTCTTAGAATTCCTTGTTGGAATGGATAAGCAATAAACGTTGTTGAAAAAAGATATCTATATTCTCTGCAAAGAATTTCCACAGGCACCAGTACAAGGTGCACACAAGGTACATGTCAGTAGGCAAGAGAGCACCAGAACTTGAGGAAGGGGTTTATAGCAGGGAAAACCTTGAGGAAGGTTTTCATAGTTGGGGAAAAAAGGAAGTCACAGACACTGAATTTCTTTCCTTTTTCCCCTTTTAGAAAGGAAAGTAATGCCTTTGGGTGTATGTGCTTATAGATTACATCCTGGTCCCAGTGAAAATCACAGTAGGAAGTCTATGATCAGGATTTTATCCACTCTTGAGTACTTTAGTATTATTGTTGCATGAACTTTCAAGTTCTGAAGTTAACATATGCACACTTCTCACTTCTAGAATAGAAAACTAAAACCAGATAGGAAAACAGGAAAGGCAGAACACAGACAAAAACTTATACCATTAAATTCACCAATTAGTGCCTTGAATTGTCAGCTTCTAAGCATTTACAGAATTTTGAGCTGTAATAGAAAAAGCTTTACAGTACACCTCTCCTGCTAGGACTCTGGAATTATTGCTCTTACACCAGCATTCTCTACACGAGAGCCTGGTTTGAACACAAAGGCTCCCAGCTTCCTGAGGGCCAGGAAAGGGTGCAGCATGGAACAAAAAACCAAGTGAGAAAAAGGAACCAACCAGACAAGAGGCAATACTGCAAAATCAGTCCCCTCTAGTGTAAATAACTATTAAAATGTTGCTTAAGGATTCCCTATTGCAGGGAATTCTGACAGTCCACAATAAGAAAGGGGAGGGCGATCCCACAAATCTTGTGGGGAATGTGGACAGTGTTTGGAATAAAACAAGTGACGTCCTTCAAAACAGAGGTACTTTTGAGAAGTATGACAGAGCACCACATCTGTATCTGCACTACACTCTCAATACAGATTCCTTATCCTTTAAGACATTCTATAGGGGAAAAAAAAATTCCAAACCCAAAGAATGAGAGAACCTAAAAAAGGTGAAATTCATTGTATACAAGTCCGTTAAATTACAGAAATGCATAATAAGCCAAGATAAAGTGCTACAAAATGATTACTGATTTTTAAAAGGTCCATGGCATTCTTCTTGTTTTACTTAGTACTGGAGACAATGGGAGTTAGTGCAATGGCACTGGCTGAGCTGGAATTCACAATATCTTCATATTGTGGGGGTGGATCTAAATGTTGTTCAGTTTCGCTTCTTCTCACATTGATTTCCCCAGTGGCTTCCTCATAGGAAGGAGGAGGATCACAGTTTGAGAGCCTTGTGGATATTGAGTCTGACTGTGCATCCGAATAGCTCAGACCTCCTGGAGAGAGCCCACTGACTTCATACATTTCCTCCTGTGGGGAATGAACAATGCTGAGAGGCGGCGGGAGGGGCCCTCTGCCATCAGCACCATCGCCCAGCGCTCCGTGGGCTCCCCTGTGCATGTACACCGACTGCCTACGCATTTTCTTTTTAAACAGGCATCTCCAGATGACAAAAATGACAATGAGGATAACAAAAAGGCCAATGATTAATGGAAATGCAAGGTAAAATGAATACCAGCTATGTCCTGTGTTACTTTCTCCCTGGAGTCCGTTTTTGTAGACTTTCCAGAACTCCTTCTAGAAGAGCAAGACACAACACGTCAGAAACTATAACACAGTTAATAAAAACAAGCAATGTAAGCAAGTTGTTTTAAAGAATGAGGGGAAAAAAAGGCATTTCAAATATTGATGATTAAAATAAGAACTGACATGGATAAGCACACATAAACTTCAATTTTTCTTCTCATGTCATTAGTGATACAAAAGGCATTTGGTTTTTTCAGACGAACTCCTCACTACTTTTAAGACTCTTGTGTCTGCATTCGATGTTTACAAACATGCACCACAGACAGCACTAAGCAATAATACACAAAGAAAAGAAAAAAACCCAACCACAAAACAAACTAGGAAAAAAATATCTCAAAAGCTCCTGCCGAATCAGCATGCACATCAGCCATCCAGTGCATCAGAATCTGTCAAGCACCACTCAAGGTACAAGTTTAGAGTTTGTTTGTTTGTTTGTTTTAAAATCGCAATAACACACCAGTACAATTTGACAGGGAAACACTGGCTCAGAATGACAGACCATCTTGGCAAAGCACAACTATGCTGTACTGTCTTATCATAATTTAGACATGCCCCACCCTCTGGCTCATACATTAATTCCTGTCAGGCTATTTTGAGTTGATCCAGATCCTCTGTTTACAGTTAAAAATAGCACCATAACTATGAGGCTATTATACAGGTTATTACATTCTAGAAACCTTGACAACATAGCTACAGATAAATGGAACATAAAATGAAATATGAACAAGTGAAAACAAAGATGAAGGGGGACACCAATACTTGAAAGTCCTCTTTGCTGTATTAATATGCACAAGTAGGAGCACAATAGATCATGTTACCATGCAATTTCTTCTGCAGTGAATGCTATGAAGGAACAGTACAAAAGAAAAACACGCCCTGCCTGAAAAGAGTAGCCATCCTCACCTGTAATGTCTCCTCTACTACGAAACACTTACACTGTTTTACAGTCATAATTTAGTGTATTTTAGTATATTGTAGTATAATTTTAAAAAAACCCAAACCAAAAAACTGTAATTAACACCTGGTGTAAACTGTAATTAACACCCCCTGGTCCATGCCAGAAACTCTGAACTCTTTCATTTTCTTTAAAAATGCACAGACCTGACCCCATCCGGCTCCTGCCAGCATCACATTAATTTTAAATGACAGTACACATTTCATGCAGATGTTTATAAAACTGTCATCAGGCAGAACTGAAATTGTCAATTGAAATGCTCAGTTGTTACTAAATTATGTATTCAGGTTGCAGACTGACTTTGTGCACAGACAAATCAGATTCAGTAGTTTTTTTAGTCCAGGCCTGCTGCCACATGATGAGCATTAAACAGAAAATGCCATCAATCTGCATCCAGAAGCTGCACAATCCCTCTAGCCTGGAGGTCAAGCTTTCCCTGTGCAAAAGGACACCATGGGCAAAACACAACACTTCTGGATCAGAATTTACTCAGGTTAAGAGCAATGCCATGTGCATGAAACAATTGACTATCCTGTAAATGGTCTTTTCCAAAGATAAATTCAGTTTTAGTCATGCCTATGTGCAAATTCATAAACCAAAACAATTTTGACTCCTACACCAATATAGGATCAGGCATTTTCCCTAAATTTTAAGGTTTGACACCACAAGCAGGTTGTCACAATGCCCCTCTTTGATGTGAACTCAGGTCCAAATCATCTAAGCTGTGTCAGGTAACACTGGCTTCAAACAAAGCAAGAAAGTCTGGGAAGATGGACTCTAAATACTTCTCTACAAGGGTGCTCCTTGATGTGTGGTCCACAGTGAACCCCAAACCAACTGTTCTGAGTTTAGAAAAGTGTATTTTGGGGGGAACTAACATTGAAAAATGCCATTAGCTTCACAACTGAGGGCTTTTGGGATCTCTGCGTGATAAAACCTGGCAGAACCAAACACCTCACCCTCTCCCCACCAGACTACTAGGCAATTAAGAACGCCTATTACTTTTGCATCTGGTTAGATTACAGCTAAATAGATTACTTAGTGGAACAAATAATATATTGTTAACTAAAAAAAGCAGAAAAGGATTAATTAGGATCATAAAATGCTACTATATGTACTGGGACCAAACTTCCCAACACCACTGTTCTGTGGCCTCAATGGCAGCAAAGAAATAAAATGTACAATGTTATTTTTTAAGACTGTCTTGGGGTGACTTTGTTATATTGTATCCCCTATCCTTGGCTCTATGCCAAAAATTAATTTTGTGCCTTTAAACTGAGCCTGAGAGGAAAGGGAATAAAAAAAACTGAATGAACTTTTCAAAGCAGTTGTTTCAAGGACACTGACAGACACTTCCCTGCTAGTGGCAGCGAGGGGCGGGGGAAACACCCTTGGTGCTTTTCGGCCCCTTTTTTTCTCTGGCAGGAGACAGAGAGTTGAACTTTGTTTTCCTGGGACTTTGGTTTTTCTTCTTCTCTTCTGGACTGTTTCAACAACATCTGAACACATCGGGAGAAATTTTTCCTAGAGGCCCGGGGAGGGTGGGCCCACGCTGACTCAGCTCCGAGGAGGAGAGAGACCACATCTACAGTAGGACTCTGAAATCTTCCCAGGTTTTCTCTCCCCAGCGAGAGATTTCATTATTTAGCATTATTATTCTTTTTCCTGTGTATTTGTTAAATAAATAGCTTTTATCTCTTTCACTTTCCTTCGAGGAAAATTTCTTTTTTCCCGAACCTGGTGGGGGAGGGGTGGTTGTAACCTGCCTTCTATCAGAGGATATTTTCCTCCAAATTTGTCCAAACTGGGACAAAGACCAAAGTTGCAAAGATTTACTGAAAGTCATTAAATATACTGTGCAAGGATGTGTCATTTTAAAGACTCTCTGGAGGAGAAAGGTAGTTTTAATGAAAAAGAAGAAATCACACTTCTCCCCAACAATCTATTTTGTGTTCCAGACTGCAGAGGAAATGCGCCTTCTCCAATAGAAGGGTAGTAAGTAGTGACTGGTATTTTAATACTCTTTCCATGTTACTTCTAGGTCAGATTTATCTGCTGTGGAAAATGTCTCTGTATCTTCTTCAGAAAGCTGAAACAGCATCTCTCCTTGGCACTCTGCAACTCGGCAAAGCAGCAGAAAAGCTGTTCTGTTCTCCCAGAGTGGCAGGCGCTTAGTGCAGAACAGGGTCTGTTGCTTTTGGGATGTTTGACTTGGTGATGTGACCAGACAGATCTATAAAGAGCTTAGAGTAAGAGCTTTAACTGCCTTAAGGATGAAAGCAGTTTAACGTCCTCTTTCATTTACATGCAAGGCAAAGAAAATTCAAGACAGTTTAGACATTCCCCACTCCCCAGTCGAAAATTACTTTAGGTCCAACACTATCTTACAGAGACAGAGGAATAAAAACACTAAGGTGAAAAACACTAAGAAATAAACACTTGCTTATGCATTTAAAAATTTTTTTAAAAATGTTCTTCTTCAGGGGAGAAGAAAAAAAAGACCAACCAAAAAAAACAACCCCACAAAACCCCACCAAAAATAACCTTGTTAGCATATTAGATCCCAGGTTTCCAGCTTGCATTTTTGCAAGTAAGATCTCCAAGAGAGGCACAAAGACTTTCAGTTCCAGACTGCCACAGGAACTGCAGGAAACCCATCCTTCAGGTTTGGGTTGCACAGCTGCCAAGCTCTCCCTCTGCTCTGCCACCCCACAGCCACACTGCAGAGTAAAGTGATGGTGCAGGAGGAGTACAAGACATCTGGTCAGAGTCAAATCCTGCCCAACAAAGCCACAGACAACTCAGATGAATTTGCAGAGTGTGAGGATTTGTACAAACTGCTGCGAAAAAGACCAAGAGGGGGAAGACTGAAAACTTACAAAGTAGCTGCAAAATTCATACAGAAAGTTAAAGAGTAATTTCGAAGCTGGAAAACTCACAGCACAAACATTCCTCCTACAATTGCTGGTCTCTTAAACTAACAACAGAAAAGACTTCCTGCTTGACAAAATTACTAACTTGTGATTAATGAAAAGGACACTTCAGCAATCATTTATCCCTGAGTGCTGTACAACTGGGAAAACCAGGTGTAAAAGCCCTATAAGGCTGAAAAACTAAGTTAAGCAGGCCACAGAATCAGATAACTGCAATGGAAAAGACTTAGAAAACATCTAACATATATTCCTGCCAAGAACTACTTTTCTGAATGTACCTTAGTGTTTTGGCAAATCCAGTTTGAAATAATAGAAAGGAATTCTCAAAGGCATCCCGAAGACAATTACAGCAAAATTTGCCAGAATTTTGTTTCCCTCTTATTTGTAATACTTCTCAGAACAGAGTCAGTATCAGTCAACTGGATCTGAATGCTGAATCAAATAAGGGATCCACAAGGAAGTCAGGAGACTCACACCCTCCTGAGAATCTCAGCCTTTACTACATTTGGCAGCATTGTCAGCCTCAAATGAGCCTTTGTCAATTGTCTGACTTGTTTAAAAGGTGGACTGATAATAAGCCAGTCAGAAGACTGCTTGATATTCACCAGGCAGAGGGTGAGAATAGAGCAATAAGGCAACGTGAGTGCACCTGCTACACTCTTTCCTTCTGGTCTGCCCCCAGTTTCAGGTGGCAGGGAAAGATTCACCTCTTCTCTTCTGAATATTTATCCAGCATCCATAATTACACAGACGGACACTGGCAGCCTTACTCGATCACATCATTTTAGATCTGGTGCTGCCGAGTTTTGAGTTGCTTACTAAGCTTTTTAGCAGTAGTTTGTTTGTTTTGCTTGAATAAAGCAACAGAGAGCTTTACAATTTTTGCAATACTTAGAATTCACAAGAAATTTGCAACAGGAATGAAAATCTGTGACTTCCAGCTTTTAAAATCTTCATGCAGTTTAATTTTAAAAAAGTGAGTTAATGGAAATTAAATTAATACCAGTGCTACAACCACGCTCAGATACTTTGCACAGTAACCTTTGTATAAATCTTTGAGCCTCCCAACAACCTCTGACACCTGACCAGTGACCACATGCAGTGCTGCCTGCAGGCTACAGGCACCACCAATAAACAGCTTTACAAGATCACACCTAGGGCTCATCTTATCTGTTAACTTCTCTCTGACAATAATCTTTAGAGACTGCTGAGAGTTCAAACACAAGCAGGCAGTGATATTCTCCCAGATTTCACACATTAGTACCTCAAGAACCTCCATTAGCCAAAGCTGATTCCTTTTAATTAATGGTTCCAGACTGATTTATCTTCCCTTCAGTTACATCACTGTTCTCTGAACCTACACAAGCTTTTAGGATCTGAGACATCCTGTGGCAAGGCAGTGCACAGCTCTATTAGCTGTGGTGAGGAGAGACTTCTATTTGCTTTGAACCTGCACCTTTCCAGTTTCCTTTGAGGCCCTCTTAGCTCTGCTATCAGAAGGATGGCAAGTGACTGATCTCAGCTCCGCCTTCATCTCACAGACATCATCACATATTCCCTGATTCAATTATTTTATGATCTATTGTTGTTATACATGTCTTTCCATATCTTTCATCAATTGCCACACTTCTCTGGTCCTTCCTCACCTACTAATTTGCTTTTAAAGAGAGGGAGATGAGAGTTGTACACATTCAAGGTGTGGGTAAACTCTTTATTTTGATCCCTGTTCCTTTACTTCAGATTCTTATAACTCAGGTTTTTTTTTAATCTGGTTTTGGTTTTGTTTGACTGCTCAGCTTTAAATTGAAGTCTTCATAGATTGAAATTGTGATCTTGTTCCCCAATTCAGTTCAGAGCCAATCATATATTATAATAAATGTTCCCAATTCCTCCACATGCACATTTGTTTACACAGAATTTCATACCCTATTTTACCCACAAAGTACTGCAAATTCTTCCCTGTTGGCTCTAGCCTAACGTAATAGTTTTATCTTTATAATTAACTATATAGTTTTAAATAATAATTCTGAATCTGTCAAAATCCCCAAGCCTGTCTTGGAAATATTGAATGGCATGTATGCACACTTGACATACACAATGCTAATTAAAAACTCATGCACCAAAAATAACTTGAGGGAACTACTTGATATTCTTTTAATATTACAAATCTGCATGTTACAGACTTGCCCAGAAAACTGCAGAAAAACAAAGAAGCAAATGGACAAGATAAAAAATACAAAGAGATTAGACAAAAAGTTACCATGAGATAAATAAGCTACAGACCCTATCCGACTTCCAGTCTATCTGTACTATGAAAGCTTTGATCCTGTGTTTCTCTGAATATACTGTATCATATTCCCAGTCTACTGCATCCATTCCCTTCCCCTGGGACACAGATGTTAAGTATTACTAAGTGGCTGTGTGGAAGGATACTGCTGGGGGACAGTGCACTAAATAAAGCCCAAGTAAATGAGGCTGGTCAGGCACGACTGCACATTAGCAGAGCCTGGCCCATTAGCAGAACACAGCAGCCACGGAAAAAGGATACAGTAGTGGAAACGGATAAAAGGTCAGGACTTTATTGGAAGCTCGTTCACCACTTGTGGCAGGTAAGAAATGTAATTATTTCTATTTTACTACTTCCCAAATACCTCTGCAAGGGAAATGCTAATTATCATAACATAAAATGTTCCTAAGAAAGGAGCTGAAGTGAGAGACAACATGTTTAGGTTATGCTTTCTCTAGTGACTGGAACAAAAAGCAAAAATGATACTGTGTTAGAATTTTATACAAGTTGTCTCATTGTACACGTTGTCTCATTACACAATGAGCTATCATTAGGAGTAGTCACACCAAGTCAAGTTTGGGAGGTAAAAAAAGCATGTGTGGAGGCACTTTACAGCTTCAGAAAGAAGCAGCTTTGAAGAGACTTCACATGTCCTACAACCTCATTTTAATAAATTAGAAAATTCTCATGCCAGCCTTATCCATCTCCCCAGCTATGACCCCCAACAAAAAGATGCCAAGAACTTAAAATGTCCAGTATGCCTTTATACACTTATTTTTTGATGTAGAGCTCAGCCATTGAAGAGTGGAATGTGTCACCTGCGTAAATTTTGGAAGAAATCTGCAATGTTCCTCGTGCCACTTTGGCCACTAAATCACTGTCCTTGCCAGTACGATTCCCCAGTGCAAAAACCAAATCTAATGCAATGCTGGAAAACACACAAGCACTCAGCACACCCAAAAGTTTCATATCAATACACCCTACCCATCTTTACATACACAGCAAAACATACCGTTTTTTCCTCATTTTCAAATGCTTCTCTTGCTTCTTCATAGCTACAGATTTCTTCTCTGCATTCATGTTCTATGTCACCTTGCTTTATTTCTTCCAGAAAAGTGTTGGCTCTTGGGTATCTTTTTAACACAGAGTTGGCTTTGTCCTCTGTTAAGAACACTGAATAAGAAGAGGAGAGACAACAAAGGTCACTTCTAAAACAGACACCCAAAACCTCATGCTAAAATTGCTCAAAGAAAATATGCCTTTGAGAAAAAGATTTTTCAAAGTCTTCCCCTTCATTTGATATGATAAAAAGCCTTTCCTAGTTTTGCTCGCTGTTGTAAGTAGTTGGGCCTACAATTTCAGTAGCTACTGCTAAAATGCCATAGATGCACAGACCTCAATTCAGCATCATAATCGTGTATGGTGAAACAAGACTGAAGCTGGTGCCAAAGGAGAGTCCTTGGAAGAGACAGGCACATGCTCAGCTCAAGCTGACACAGAACAAACAAATCCTGCTTGTCAACATCCAAAATGATATTTGCAACTGCCTGAGGGCATCACAGTCAGAATGCTCTGAAGTTTTTGGTATAAATATTTATGACTATTACCCAGAGTCACAAACACCAGACAGCTGCATTTATCAATGTTTAAGTCTGTAAGTTTTCTCGAACAACTTTGAAGCAGACTTACTTCCCTTCCCTCTAGAAATCTCATCCATGAAATGGGCACTCTTTTGAGGGTGTGGGGGGAAGCAGCCTCTTTCTATTTTCTTGAACCATACAGAAAACCTCACCTTATTTGATGAATCAATTGAAACAATCCTAAAAGGCAACCAATGTTCTGACACAGGTATTCTTTATTTGCTTTCCTTAGTTGGCTGTTCAAAGAAGGGAGCTGGAAGCAATCTCTTTTCTTCTGATGTTCCAGCTTTCCATCAAACCCTGACTCAATGATTTCTGCATATGCAGAAAACACTATGAAATCCATCACACTGAATTACCCAGGAGGTACATCTGCAGTGCATGATGAAGGAATTCTCCAGGTATTTCAGGTCAGGAAGCAGGAACATCAAGTCAGTGCCACACTGTTCTTGGGCTCTCAGTGCCAGCAAGAGGGGATAATGATTCTGCCACACTAATGCATTTGTTGCACTTTCTTGGCCTACACAATCATTTGTGCATTGCTTCATTTACAGTTAGTCTGAAGGGGTTTTTTTTTCCATTAATTATCTGATTTTCAATGTTATAAAAGGAGGACAGCAAGGAAACAAAGACAATCAATGTGTTTTTGCATTAGAAAGATGTGATGGTACTTGCCAGCACTGATTAGCATAATTAGGCATAACTAATTTCAACTTGTTTTAGTGCCTGTGGTATACTATTGTAATGAATCTATGTGGCCTGGCTACAGGGGTGGCTCCTGTGAGAAGCTGCTAGGAAATTACCCCACGTCAGGGGAGAAGGAAGGGAAGGAGGTGCTCCAGATGCCGAAGCTGAGATTCCCCCGGAGCCTGTGGTGCAGACCACGGTGGAGGGGAGTGACAGCTTTGGGGGGCACTTGGTGTCCAGCCAGGGTCAATCAGTCACAACTTGGTTACAAATCATTAGAGAGTGATCTTCCTTTTGCAAAGGATTAAATGAAGAGGCGAAGATCGAATTCCAAAACACCACTGACTCCTATGCTTCCAGCTGAATACATTACATACATGCATCACACAAATTACACTGCTCGTGAGGATGCCAGGGGTACAGTGCATTCAACTCTGCAACTGCACCGACTGCAAATTTGGGTTTCTTCAGCACCACAGGTGAGCACATGGACATCGCCTATTGTGTAAGTTCATTGACTAAATAACACAGAAATTAATATTCAGAAACTTCTTCAAAAAGGAAAGAAAAGAAGATGGCTTTTTTCCACTTCCCACACAATTCCCCTAACTTCCCTCTAGGCCTGAATAACTTGGTTGCTTTCAGCCTCATGCCTCAGTGATTGTCCATGTCAGGAATGCAGCACACAGCCATGCCTGGGAATGAACTGCCAGTGCTTTTCCTACTTCCCCCAACTCCTTGTGGGCATTCTCGAAGGGAACAAGTGTCAGGCCAGACTCTCCTAAGAGTGTCCATATGTAGAGGCACTGAAGAGTAGATAATGCATTACAAATTAAGTTTCCCTTCCTCCAGCAGATAAAACCTAGGGAATTTCATTTAATGGCTGGAGTCCATCCCCAAAAAGAGCAAAGAGAGAAATGATGACAGCTTTGTATGGGATGCAGAGGGAAAAGAAACACACAAAAAGGCAGGTAGCTGAAAATACCCTGATTTACAGATTCTGGCTCTCAGAAACAACATACAAATAGTTGTTTCTGCCTGCACTTTCCAATTTGCAAAGAGAATAAAGGTTTAAAAGCTGGCATATTAGGAAATATTGCATTTGATACATATTGGTATGAATTTCTAGGTAGTACTTTAGTTTTCCAAAAGGAGCTAATCTGATTCAAAATGCATTCATAAAGAATAGCAAAATGTTAATTTGGTTCAAGAATGGACTGTATATGACTATTTATACCCCCAAAGTTTTTATGTGACAATTCATATTCAGAAAGTCTGTCTTCTCACACAATATGGTATACAAAATACACATATCATATAGACAAAGAAAGCCTGCTGAGGAAAATAAACTACATCCCATATTAATTATGAATGTATCCTATAAATAACAATCTCTGGCTAGTCCAGACTAGGAATTCCTTTTGACCCTACAAGGCTGGAAAAAATTAAGTACATTAACTTGTTTGTTCTGACGAGACATTTTTAATGCTTTGCACGATCCTACTGACTTCGAATCCCATTGAGAAATCAATATAAATGTATCAAGGAAATAAAAACATGCAGTCGAAATACAGGGATTCAATGAAAATCAGTCATGGCCTGCTGAATCTTACAAAAAAAGAAAATGGAACCATATTGCCGAACCCACTTTGACTTCTTAGTATTCCAGGACCATAATCATGTAGATATTCAGCTACAGTTGGATAGGAGTGTGCAAAAAGCCCACTTCGGGTTGGATGCCCACCTAGCTAAGCCACAGCATGGCTGAACTCACTACAGCTGTTACTGTGGAGCTGGGTGTAATCAGGGAACACTTGCATGTGGTAAGAATAAAGGAATAAAGCAAGAAAAGTCACTTTTTCACTTTGTTAAGGAGATCAACTAGCAAACACAAGATAAAAGTCAAAATTACTGTTTTGACGTTATGTAAGATACACACAGAAACAAATAATCTGAAGTCTCTTCTACTTCCCCAGTTTTTGTAGGATATAGATGAAGATACACAACTACCAAATTTAATGTATTTGAATACATTATTTCTTCAGACAGGCTTGTGCTCTGTATGTAACTGTAATAATTGGCTTTTACCAAGTTTTTATGTATCAGAAAGCTTCCAAAGACTTAGTTTCACTTATTATTATTGAAGAGAACAATACAGTCAGATCAATTTATTACACATCCTCTGGAAAGCCTGCCTGCTACCCTAAATAGTGAATGGATACTCTAGCAAGGTGAAATTCAATCAGAACCAGAGCCAGGCAAGGACATGAGAGGATAAATACGTTGCAGCCTGCCAGCTGAAGCTGTCACAGGGGAAGAAAACAGGCTTTAGGTCTGTAGTGACAGAAGGGGCAGGGAGCAGCAGCGTGGGAAAAGTATGCTGAGGCACAGAAGTGCCGCCAAAGCAGAGCCCGAGGCAGCCTGAACACCAAAACCAGCTCTGTTGAGACCATTATTGAGCTTCCTCTTTTGACTCCTTACCAGCAGCTAACCACACTAAAATCACTACTAAATAGTAAAAATAAACATTTTAGCTCTAAATTTGAAGCTGCTACTATTAAATTAGAATCTTTCTGTAGGTCATCTTAGTAAGTCCATTTGGTTTGAATCGGGCTGGAAGGAGAAAAATGATTTGTGCTTTTATTTATAAAGTTTAAAAAGTGACTTCTGCTCTGAGAATCTGGAGTTACAGAGACAAGCTTAGAAACAGTTAAAACTAAAGTACTCAAGGCTGCAAATTCAGCTCGGTGGTCTTCATTCTGCAGCTACCTTTCAAAGGGCCACAATTAGTCTGTGATGATTTTTATGGTGTGCAAATAATATCTGTCAGAACAGTTGCATGACTCCAGTTGAGCTCAGTGTGGGCAAAGATCTGTGTCATCTGTAACATCAAAGGCAGTTCAATGCCAGAGGGCAACTTTTGTGCAAAGAGACTGGGATTACGAGCAGAGGAGAGTTTTGGGGTATGTTACTGTCCACTTCACAGGAAATAATAGAGAATGCACACTCATCACTAAGTTAAACTTACCACTATCCATGGTGACTGCTGTCAAGGCAGGGAACTTGCAAATACCAACTCTGTAAACAAAAGAGGAAACATCCTGTTGAGTTTGTGAATTACAATCGACTTGGACAAGTTTTTCTTGATTTCCACATACTGGTACAAATACATCAGTATTCGAAATTCCATGATCAAGATTAATCCCTCTTTTGAGTTGTACCAGTACTGCATGCAGGCTAATTTCAGTAGTATAGGAATGCTATCCAAGAAAAAGATAACCTTGTTATCTATATGAAAGATAACATTCACATTTGGTGAATGTTTAACATTTTTAAAGGCTTTTCAAATTCAGAATATACAAGAATCTGAATATGAAATAAGAGGGTGTGTATAATTTTAAAAATACAACCTGTTTTGCCTAAATGAACTTGAAAGGTATTACTTTCTCCACTGTAATTACTTATACCTTAACTAAGACTTAAATTCACTCTGCAGAGATCATCAAGTCAACTCATTATCTTCAGTCTATACATCAGATTTTTTGAAATCAGAATGAACACATGGAAATTCATTCAGAGTCAGCTACTGATTAAAACAGGACGCCTGCATAAAATTCAAGGGCAGAACAAGACCTGTGATTTGGCAAAGGAACTTGCACTACACTAGAGGATCCCAACCTGCCCTACAAGAACTTACATGTACTTTGTACCTCATCTTGGAAAGAGAACAGACAGGAGATGCTCTCAGTTGAGAAAGTGCCTGAAGCTCATTGCACCCACCAGGCAGAGAGCCAACAAGAACTACATCTGGAAGCAGCAAGAGTAGTGCAGCTCCTTGGAGTCTTTATTGGTATGGGAAAAGTTAGGAAAATAAAAGCTTTCAGCAACGCAAGAGTAACTGCCTAACCAAGTTAGTAAAACACCACGAGGTTAAAGGGATTTTTATTAATAAATTACCTACTCCTAATGGTTAGCACCAGTCTTCAGAGGCCAGGTTACACATCAACATATCACACCACCCAGATGTCCTCACTTTCCATAAATCCAAACCCTGATAAGCAAACCTTTCTGTAAAAAAGGTCGGCCATGGCTGTTGTAACAAACAAAGAGGGAAAGTTAGTGTTTCCAGCCTGGCCTGCCCAACACCGTAACTCGTCATGCAAGAGCAGACTGCAGTACTTGTAGGGACTGCTGAAGTGAATGGTGCTCTATGAAGACATCCCAGCCTGCCAACAAAACTGTAGGATTGGCACTACAAGATGTAGGATGAAGGAACAAACTGATTTTAAAGCAAGTTCATCAAATCTCTGTAAAGGCAAATAAATGTGAGTAAAGAGCAGACATTACGGCACTCTGAAATCTCACCACCATAGTGGTTAGCTTGTTGTTACTAAGTATTTTAGGTTGAGAGAAGCAGAGGGCTTTTTTTTTTTTTCAGAATATATGTAAAACCTCTTTTAATAGCCAGAAGTTTTCTTAGCAAACTACTCTATGCCAGAACAAATAACCTTTGCCCTTGGCTTCTCGAATAAAAATAAAATTAGTATCATTTAATGATTAGTCACGTTGTCACAACCCAAATGTCTGTGATGAAGAAATTGCTAAACTTATTAAAATAAACAGGTCACAAAAGATTTGGCTAGTAGTCTAACTATTCTCTTCATCTATTTAATCTTTTTTTTTTCCCATTTATTACCCACCAGTTTCAGACAGCTGGTTTAGCAACAGCCCCCCAAATAAACACACATCAATAGAAAAGGCAGCACCCAGGATTGCTCCCTTGCTCTGTTAAGTGGCAGCAATGCAGTGAATTAAACATACCTGCCTATGCTTCCCCTCTCAAATGGGGTCATTTTTTTTGCCACAAATTTCATTTAGTCTTTAATGTTTCACCCTTTTAACAAAACTTGGGTGCGGATTTCTACAACATTCAAAAAAACCCCAAACCAACAAAAACAAACAATCAAAAAAACCCAAAACAGAAGACAGGCATCCACATCCATGAGTCACAACCCCTCTGATGGCTCTGCCTACTTGAAACTGTGTTGGGAAAAAGGGGACTTAGTGCCTCCCCCCTGCTATGGCATGTTTTCTACCAGGAGCAGAGCAAGTCACTGCCTCTGCCTTGGCACCTGGCACTACGTACTTGGCATATCATGTTCTCTGGGAATCAACACCACAACACTGACATACACAGATTGGGAAACTGGGGAAAATACATGAAGGAGGAGAAAAAAGAAAATGCAGAAGGCAAAACATCGTTTAGTTTCTTCAAAGGTAATTACATTAGGAGCTAGTGACAAAAGAAAGACTTGCTGAAGTGGTTGCAAAACACAAATTACACTTCTCTTTACGTCCTCTACCCACAGAAAGAAACAGTACGAACTTCTCTAGGAAATACCAAATACAGCTTTTCAGTCAGTGGCTGTAGTACAGAAACTTCCCTTCATCAATCCACATTAGATTGCTACAGCAATTACAAGTGTTTAGAGCTCCCTGGAACTACTTATGCCCACTCTCCGACAAATGTGTCTTTCTATGCTCTCCTGACTTTCCTCTCAAACTTCTTCATTTCCAAGTTCCCACAACTCACAGCTTCCTGCTATGACACCCAAAAACCTACAGGGCCAGAGGTTGATTGAGGACATGGACAATGGCTGCCCTGCTACTACATGGACATTTCACTCATGGAACAGACTCTCCCACCACACAGGAACCACTTGGGTCTTTGCCCTCTATCAACAGTCCCTTCCCCTAAAGGGAAGGAGTTTAATTATACTTTAGTCCTCTAGTCTGACACTCTTGGTTCAAACTGACTAAATAGTTCAAAGGTGGCTTGGAAGAAGGGACTGAACAAAGAAAAGCACAAAAATCTTTTTTACCATCATAAGCCAGCTAATAAAGCTGAAGAGGGCAGGTCACATCACAGGAACAGCCTGACTTGCTACTGACTCATTTATTCCTCTGCCCAACTCTTTACTTGGTTTCCTGCTTTTAAGTCTTCACAAACCTTACTGGAACCTACGATGGCCCTGTGGTGTCAAAGCAATGTTTTTCTTTTCAATACAAAAATGCATGAACAGACACAGGCCCCATACCCCTGACAGTACCTAAATATCAGCAATATTTGTTGTTTCATTAATCCCTCTTCTATCCATCTTCTAGAAGGTTATGCCTCACTTTAGATATGTGACAACACAATGGACAGCTGTATAGCACTCTACTCATGCTGAGTGTCCAATTCTGAGTTAATGGTAGCTGACAGATCCAACCAACATGTGAACTTTCCTGACTGCCTGCTTGGCTGTCAGTCGAATGGTTAAGAAACAAAACGCAGAACAATGAACCACACACTTCTAGTAGGAACTATAATGACTCAATGGGAAACACTGAGTTTTAAAGCCTGTGAGACAGCCCAGGAGACACACCAACACCACCCCTGCTACTTACCAGCACTACCCTGCTCACCATGAAAGGGCTGCAGCCTCTTACCGAGGAGAAACACCTTGCATGAAAGTTTAAGGAACTAATATTGAAATAACAAACCAAGGGCTACATTTCTTTCCACAACTAACCTAAATATTTTTTTCTCAACTCTGAAAGTACCCAAATCTTGAATACACTATTTATAAGCGTAAAGCATAGAATATTTGTATACACATTTCCAAAGGTGGTAATCATATTCTAGCAATGGCAATCTCTTAAATTGGGAAGGTAACTAATTTCAGCATTTAAAGCTGTTGTCTTAAGACAGTGTTTCTGCAAGATTTTGTTGCATTTATTAAGATAACCATCTTTGGCTGGCAGGCACACACCTCTTCTGGGTACATTTCCTGACTCCAAGTTTAAAGGCAACTTGTGTGCAGCACGTACCATTAAAGGACAGAGGATCTGACTGAGGGCACACAAACTGCCTGCACTGTTCTCACTCACTGTCATGTGTTCCAAGGATACGGAACATCGAGAACAAAGCGAGTCCTTAAGGGAAGGGAGTAGAAAGAGAGGGGAAAATAAGGCTAATGTAAAGCAGCAGCAGTATTTTTCCTCACTTAGTTTCTCCCCTGCTGTGTTAAAATGGACTTAAAATACTGCAAGGCCCCCTGTTCTTCTCCCAGCTGGGGAGGGATGCGCACGACAGTGTCCAGGGAGGGAAGAGGCTTTGTTCATTCTACAACAGAACTCTGACAAGTGATACAGCTGTTAACTTCAGTTTTGTAATCTGCACTATTCATGAAGCCAAAGAACGATATAATTTCTTAGAGTTATAAATATTTAGGTTCTTCTGGAGCTTTTCATGAAAGCAGGTCCATTCCAGGGACACTGTTAACTAAAACATGAGTAGACATTCAGTCTAAAAATAAACACCCCTGTTCTAGCCCCTCAGCCCCAAACCAATACAACTGAAACACTCCTGAGGGAGGTTTGTTTAGAAGAAATATTCAAAAATTATCAATCTGACTTCCTGTGTACCTATTTAATTATCTGACAGCCATTCATGCACAATGCATTATGCGCCTACCTAAAAATCCCACTCTCACCACATGTCTTTTACATGCTTGGAAAAAATGTTACAGAAGACTACAATTTCACTTATTGCTTTCTACTTCCAAAGAGCTTTCTCCCCAGGAAAAGCATACCAAAGAATTTACATGGATTCAAACGCTGGAAGAATAGATTGGTTTTTCCCTGAACAGAAATTTCATAGGATATGGGAGAATCCTGTATTTATTAAGTTTAGTTTGCTTGCAAGAGCAAGGTTTTCCAGGGAATTTGGTGGGAATAAAGAGGGATGGAACATCTTGGAAACTACTCTATCAGAGAAGGATGCAAAAAATTTATCCCACCTCAGACTACATGGGGCCAGAATAAAAGAGAGAACTGAAAAACCTTCTGCTTTGTATATGCTATTTGATCACAGCATTATAAAACATCATCATAAATTTAAGCACCTAAAACCACAGACCAGATCACTAAGAGGAACCTGTACTTAGCAGACTGCCACTGCACCCTAAACCCCATGAAACAGATCATTACTCGCAGAACGAGCATGCACAGGGCACACCACCACCCTGTCAGCAGAGAGAAGGAAGCTCCTCATGACTGTAGCTGGACAGGACTGCAGCTGGAGAGACTGAGTCTGAGCTTCTGCCTCAACTTCATCACCCCTTCTTCACTCTGTGGTTTCTGTTCTGTTTAAGCTGTGGCAATATTCTGGCTGGTTATTTTCTGGATACTTCCAGAGGTTCAAAGGGGGAATTGCTACAAGCGAAGCTATCTCTTCCTTCCCCTCCCTTTCAAAACCAAACAAGAACATTCTCCCGATACATCTTGGCAAGCAGGGCATATGGCAGGAGAAGTAACAAAACTCTCTTTACAGAAAGGGAGAATTTTGGTGAATTGCATTGTTTTAAAACTCTTGGGGACCACGTGGGGCAGTTCCTGGGAGGCATAATTGAACACTTACATAACCATCTGTGTGGAAATCAGAATTCCACAAATCCTCAAGAGACCATGCCTTTCCGAGCAGCCTATAGAGTAGAATTTCAGACACCTCACTCTTCTGTAAGCTACTGACAGAAGACATTGCTTTAGGTTAGACAATCTCCTATGCCTCAGGAATTCAAATTTAGAGTATTTAACTTGATAATCCATTGAAGTGTTGATAAAACAATAACCAATTCCTCTCCTTTTTCAAGCAAGAATGATGAACAATAAATAAAGCTTTCACAGTAGGATGTGCTTTTATCCCGATTTTGTTTGGACACAAAACTGACACTATGTCACTTATCTATTCCACATTCTGCTCCTCCCCCAATACCTTCCAACTAAATCTGACACTGAGATTTCTTCTGTGCTCCCACACATTTTCCACAAAAATCAATGACCGAGAAGAACAGAGAAAGCTCATTAATGCTCTCACTGAAGTGAAGACTGGTTTACCAATTGCAGCAGTATCTCAACAGTCACAGCACCTTTGGCAGCTGGAAATCATTACCCATTTTGCCAGCAGAAAGAGGGCAGTCGGGAAGCCAACACCATGTCCAGGACCAGCTACAGCTCCACATCCTTTGCAAGGGGGCAACTCAAGTAAGTTAAAGAGACAGGAACAGGGAAAGGGCACTGCCAGCATATGCGAGATGTCAGAATATTGTGATTTGGGGTAGCAGCTGGATAACAAGGATAAGCATGTTAGGGAATTGAGGGGAAGTCAGATTAATAGCAGGAAAGGTGAAAAGGCAACAGAGACAAGAACACAGCTTCACTACAGATCTGGTGCTCCCTGACCTAATTAGCGTTAGGGTGCCAGCTGACAAATCCAACTTGTCAGCCACTTGGATATCATGTATTGTAATTTAGGCTTGAATAGCTGGACTCTTTATCTGAAGCAATTACAGTGGCCATGAATAATAACCTCTAAGTGCATAATAATGACCTCTATCCATGACTACACACACATTAGCTAGGAATGCACAGCACTAGGACTGCACCTGAAGAGCAAAACAGTTGGTGCTGAGGACCCAACACTTACACAAAACAGGTCAAGAATTTTACTTTGGGGTAGCTCTAATTTGCTTTCATGAGCTGAACACTGTCTGGCAGTGGGACTGCAGCTCTTGAAGTTTATCTTCTGTTTTACCTTCATCCAAAAACAGCTCAGTCTGAGTGTTTCGAAATGTTTCTGCAATGCAAACCAAAGCACAGTAAGTGGTGACAATTGGGAGATTCCTAATCTGAACCAAAATGCTACTGCAGACACACTCAATGTGCACTGTATGAGCACACTCACAGCAATAAGAAGCTGAAGAAGGAAGATCTGTATAAATGATTCCTCAGGAAAGAGCCAAAGATTGCTATGGGGTGATAGTGAATGTTTGGGAAGAACTTTCTGTGAAGCTACAAAATTACTCTGATAAATAAATTGACAAAAACAAAGGCAATGTGAGGCTCACCCTCAAACTAAAAAACAAACCAAACAATAAAATCTCTCAAAAATAAAAAATCTCACCACAGTCAAAGAGATTTCTGAAGCAGTCTATGTGCTTGTCTCTTGCCTTCAAAAGTTACGTTCCTGGCACGGAAATTAAGTACTGCTAATACACAGGACACGACAGGTCCCTGTCTAAGGCTAAAAACCTGAAATACTGGAGTGGTTTCTCAGAAACACCAGAAAAAGAGACAGAGAGAGACAGCTAATCCAGGAACTATGGGACAACCTAGCCAGCCCTCACCTCCCCAAAAACCCCCCCAAACAAAAAAAGCACCTTCCAGACCCCTAAGGACTGGAAATTGGCAGCTACAGACTAGAAAATTAACATCCAGTTTAAGATCACCATTACTGATATTTTCAGTAACTCCCTCTCCAAAATGTTACCAGCTTCTAAAATCATAAAGTAACACACAAAGGCAATACATAATAAGCCAGAGAAAGTACATGATCCCTTTGCTACACATTTACAGCTCGTTGAAATGTTAAATAATGTATTGATAAAATCCTATGTTATACTAGTAAAGTGACAGCTGCTTATTGAATATCTATCATGTATTTTTTTTTAATTTATACTAAGATAAAATAATCGATGGACCCACTAGCACTTTTTAAGAAAAAAACCTACATGAAAAACCCACATGAACCCACATCTACAGTATCAGAATGCTGCAAAATGTTCTCTTTACAGCATGTTTTCACTCACAGCTTCCCTAAATTAGGAGCTTTGAATGTGCACTCATTTTATTTTCCTCCCCTATTCTGTCCCTGCTTTCATACAAATGAAACATTTGCATCTGTTCTGCACATTACAAATAAGCCAACTTTGATTCTGTAGTTCAGACCTCCTCCTGATGCTTTACAGACAGCAAACTGAGGAATAGCCAGCAGCTCTCAACTTCAGCTGAAAATTATATTGTATATGGATTAAAAATTACATGTTGGCATTTATTTGGAAAGAAGAAAAATATCCTTTGTGTTTAAATCATCAGTGTGATCAGCTGACACAGATGTAAATAAATCAAAGGACCTGAAATTTCACATAGTGTATCACTCATGGAACTTGCTGCCACAGGATGCTGTTCAGGACAAAAGCAGAAATAGATGAAAACAAATAAAAAGGAAATCAATAAATGAGGGCGAGATTTGGTGATTACTGGAACACAGTTCTTCAGATGTAGCTTTTATTGGTAACTACCTGGCTGTGAAAGGAGAGAAGGAGTCCAGTGCCCAGTATGGAATGGGTAACTACATCCAGTTCCTCTCCAAAGTGGTTTAAAACTAGATTAGGACCAGGGGAGTAAATATCAGCACGTACCATGACACAACCAGAAACTGAGTTGATAGATGGCAAGTGGTCTCTTTAAAGATCCTACTCCCTACCCACAATCGCCCTTTTACATTGTCTCTGGTCTCCCAGATCAACACAAAGCATTCAGGACAAGTAGAAAGTAGAGTACAACAGAGATTTCTGCCTTTTAAAAGCATATATGGGTTAGGTAGGGAAGGGGAAAAAAAAGTAAAGAGTACTACCTTTTTTTTAGATCGCACCTCTCTAGACATGAGAGAGGGCCAAAGAACAGTCTCTGGGCACAGTCCATTCACAAAACTGTAAGTTCATTGCAGGTACAGTGTTTGTCCATTCAGAAAAGGTCACAAGATCAAAGCTAACAATGTACCATTTATCCTGCTCTGAAACTCTTACAGATACTTTCTTCCCCAACACAGCTCATAAAGCAAAAGCATGACCCAAGTGTCACAAATAATACCTTTACAGATTTTCCAGTAACACAAACTGCCTGTACAAGATTCAGCCTCCAACTGCATTAATCTGAATCGAATATTCAAGTCTGCTCTTTTCACAGAAAAAGAGACCTGACAATTCCATGCATTTGAAAAAGGTTTTCCTCAACTCACTGAAATTTCTTGGAATTATTACAATATTATGAAAGGCAAGCAGCAATAGCTACTTTTAAAAATCAGTTTCCCTCTAAACTACCAGTCTTTTTCAAATAGCTATTTAAAAAACCCAGAAAGATTCTAGATCTCAGAATGTGCATTTTTGCAGTAAAAAGGAACCTGGATAATTTCACATTGGCATCTTTATTTTGCAAGCAATAATTTTATAGCAAACGTAAGACTACTACTTCATGAAGTTTATTTTGTTTTTCTGTGATGAGGCAACATTCTGCCCTGTACAGCAACTGCATTTAGCACTTGTTTTGCAGGCCAATGTCTAATACCCCACTTAATTTAGAAAAATTAACCCCAAACTAATAAAAAGTAATTCCTTTGTGAAGTGCTAAACTAAGCTAGAGAAATGTGCAAACAAAGCCTTCTCTTCCAAGTATTTGCGCACTGTCAGCATGCTTTAATATAAATTTCCACCGTGCCTGTCCTCCCCTGAAGCAATGCATACATGACAACATTTCAGAGCATGTTTTAATGGGATTTTCCAGTCAACCAAAAATCAAATTTCAAGAAGTTATGAAAGAGTCATAAACACACATTTCATCTTATTGAATTACATGGTAACTAGGCAAAAGATAATGAGGCACAACTCCTTTAGAGATTTTATTAAGTTTTCTGTCACATTGGGGAATTGCATAAAGAGAAAGTTGTACCCAAGAATCCACAGAGCAGCTGCAGTAAAACAGAAGGATAAAAAGCCCTACAACCCAGGAAAAAAAAAAAAAAGAAGTAAGTATTAAATATTAAATACTCTTACTTCCCTCTCTGAACATCCACATCCATTATCCCTCACATCACCTTTACCTGAATTTCCAAATACGTGAAGATGTACACATTTCTTTACTGCATTGCACTTGTTTTTTTTCTGAGTAGGACTTGAACAAACCTACACACAAAAGTATTCCAGCTCATTTACACTTCTGGGATATAGTAAAATGTGATGTTTTGGCTTCAGCCTTGAAGAAGAGTTAAAGAATTTCTCCTCCTTTCCAGCCACTGCCACCCACCCTTTCCTGGGGATCAGCCCCCTGATGTGGCTGATGCAGTTCTGAGCTCTGCGCTTCAGCTTTGTCCCTCACCCACTGACCTCCCTCCTCCTCTGCCCCGCTGCTCTCCAGGACAGCCACAGAAAGGAAATATGAACTTTCCAGACTGCATCTCCCACCAAAGTCAACCTCTCAGGGAGCTAGTTTTGCATCCCTTGTGACCTCTAGTCCAACAATTTTATTCATGGTCCCTTCCAATCAACCTCTACGGAGCAGTAGAAAATGTTAAATTCATGGAAGTTTTCCTAAAGGAAGCACACTGGTCTAGAGGATGGAGGCATTCTGAACATCATAACAGGAGAAAACGCTGGAAGATGAACTAACATCTAATTCAAAAGAAATAAGGATCACAGTAAAGCTCTAAGTCACAACTGATCAATCATGCAGCATAACTACCAGTATCAGGTCATACTTATAAAGAATTTTTTTGTACTTTCAAGCAGTGTAAAAACACTAGAGCAGCTCCCAAAACTAAAACAATAATTCTACTGTTGATCTACTCCTTATGAAGTGACAGAGTACAACACCCATTCTGCCTGAGTAGGAAGCACAAACTGCACGTAACAAAAACAATTCAGAGTATTTTCATATTGAAGTTCCTAAAACTCACATGCCAAATTAATGTGTCAAATTTGTGTGTGCAATTATCTGTATTTGAAGATGTAATTTATCTTAGTTGTGTCAAAAGCATACACAGAATTAAAATGAAGTTAGCTCTTGAAAACTTCATTCATAGCTGACAGATCCTCTACAGAATCTAACATGTCTAACATTTTGTTCATGGAAGATTTGGGAAAGGAAGCCCTGACGAGTTTATCCAGCACCCTGCCCAATTGCAAAAAAAAACCCTCTAGTTATGGGGACTCCACCATGTTCTTGGGGAGGGTGTTCCAGTGAATGATTGATCTCACTGTAAAAAATTTCTTTCTTATATTGAGATGAAAACTTTGATCAAACCTTTGCCAAGAGGTCCTAACAAACAGCCATAGTGAAAGTGCTTCAATACTTCCATTTTTGAGAACTGCAGATCTGATGAGCTTTGTAGTTGGTCACTTCTTTACAGTTCACCCTAAGTGGCCTTTTCATAAAAGATCAGTTTGTTCACCTTCTCACTTTCTCGCTTGTTTTAAAATAAAACAAATCAGCTCCCTGGTGTAGTTGACTGCAGAACACCAGGGAAGCAGTCAAAATGCAAAACCCATCAGGGATGGAGTGAAAAAGGAAGAACTCGTGTTTTCAGGCAGCGGCAGAAGCTTAGACCAATTAAGCCGCTTACGCAGCCGCACACTCAATAGGCCATGCCTTTATTTTGCTGCCCACAGCTCTTACAACCAACAGCAGCAAACAGAAAATAGTACAGTGAGTCCATTCCATTCCTGACACTCAGAACTGCTCAGCAGTATTGAAATAAAATACCACAGACTGAGCTCATTTCAGCTGCCACGGGAGAAATCTATAGGAAAGCCAGTAAGAGATTCCTATTCTGACACTGAAACCTCATTTAACCCTTCCCCACTCCCCACAGCCATGAGAATGGAGACTAGGGACAGAACGACAAACAGAAAGTTGTTTCTCCTCCCATGTTTATTTAATAAATAGTTTGAAGAGTTACACTCTACAAATAAAAGCTGAAGAATACACACAAGGTCATTAAACAGCTCACTGATAAACCCAGAGATACAGCCAGGTGCAAAAGCTCACACGTCTGATGAAGCCACTATTTATGAATTTTCCTGCTAGGATTCCATAAACTGCCTTCACACCAGTGACCTAACAAATTCACACTTTTTGAGTCATTCTCCAATGCCAAGTAGGAAACATTTACAAATACAGCTGCTTACAATAAATATTACAGTTTAGACAGCTACGTTAAGCAGTTAATTTAGCAATTGGGATTTTAATGAAGAATTGCTGTAAAGTGAATCTTGAAACTGGTCCATCCATTGTTATGCTACAGGAAAACAGAAGAGCTCAGCAAAACAGGAATATCCAGAATTACCACAATTCTTGGTGTAAACAAACAAACAAAAAAATCTCATCCACCCTAGAGTTCTGGCAAATATAGATTTTCTGCAGTTTCAGGTGACAAAATGAAACTTCGCTACGACAAATTACTCCCATCCTACACTTCACATGGTGTCTCTGGATTTTAGCTTAAATGTCATTTAATTTGACCACGCTTGGAGTAATCATATTGGTACAGACTAACCACTAAGATGAAAAACTGGAAGTATGTTGAGTACTTTCAAACATGAGATGCCAGCTTTCAAAAGTAATTTCAGAAGCACATGAGAAGGCTGATTCAAATACTTTAAATGAAACACTCCACTGAGCAGGTAAAATGCACAATGAAATGCGTAAAATGCAAGGGATCTCAAAGATCTTTCAAGATGCACTTGCAGGATAGTCTGTCTTCCCCTCGTGTAAAGACATCTACGCTCAGAAAAATAATCTATTTACACAAAGCAGCATTCCTGGTTTGAAAATGGGCAACACTTCTTGAGTTACTACATTATCCAGGAGTCTTAGCCCTGGATACTAACTCCAATATATTGGGCTGTGCAAGGGTATTTCTTGCCTGATTTTACAAATGTAGTTCTGAACAGATTCCTAACTTTCACTTAAAGTTATTTTACACAATGATTATATATTATTAAAAATAAGCAACAGCCTAAAATAGGCACAAAAGACCTCTCAACAGACAAGTTTTCTTAGCAAGCCAAAATCCATGGAGTGATTTTAGGTGGTTGGCACGCAATTTCTTTAACTTTCAGTATGAAGACAGGCTTTGCTTTTGAAATGTAGCTATTCTAATAATAGTATTCAGCAATCTTGATTAAAACACAGATTACTTGATAATCAGTCCCATCAAAATTGTCAGCAAGAGAAGAACGAGTTAAGTGTATTTCAGACCTCACAAATGTGTATCAAATTTTACTTAACAAGAATCAGTAAGACAAGCAAAGGTAAACAAGGAAAGGGCTGGGTATTGTCAGATTAGATTTTAAAAGGTCAAATAGTTACCAACATCTGAACTCAGCTGGCAGGAGAACAGACGAGACATTAGGTCATTCAGGCCACTCCTTTGCCAGCTCTGTAGGGTTCTCTACTGCACATTGCAAGTGCTTTTGTTTATAATGTGGAAGAGGAGAGGAAGCAATGGTGGGGGGAAGAAAATAGATTGTCTTTGGAGGCTGAAGCAAAACAACCATTAAAGAATCACCAGCCAGACCAGACAGCATCCTGGAAACACAGCTGATGGGAGTTCATGAAAGAGCAAGATGAAAACCAGCAACAAAGTTCAGGATTGAGCTGAAAAACTGAAAGCAAAAGCTCTTAACAGGATGGTGCAAAAAAAAAATTAGAAATCTTGCTTATAGGAATCTGGTGTCATTTGGTGAGTAAATGGGAAGAAATGACACAAATAAGATTTATCGGAAAAACGGAAGAGGGAAGCAGAGGGGCAAAATGGGTTAGTTTTTTCCCAGTACTCATACTTGGGGTAAGTGGTACCAACAACATCTCTTGTTCCTTGCCTATCTCTACCTAAGAGCCAGGTAAGAGTCAAAAGTAAGTCAGATAAGCTGTTTTTCAACCTGATTGATCCTGTGATCTGCCTCACCCGAAGAATACAGAAGTGATTACACTATCACAAGTGAGGGAGGTCACAGAGGCAGACAGAACAAAGTGATGGACAAGAGCATAATAGGAAAAGGCAGCTTTTAAATGTTTAAAATGACAGAGCAAACAAAAATGGTTCACACTGCTGTAGTTCAAAGTTAGCACTGTCCTGAAATACATTTTATGCTGCTTTTACTGGAGAATTTATTAATGACTCTAGATAAATGACCTAAAAACGCTGTTCCAATGTGGACACCAACTACATACATTTTATTTTAGGGATGCCTCTCCCAAAATCTGAGTGTTTGATCTGCAAAAGCGGAAAAGGCTTATAACAGACATTCAACTTATTTGCACCTGTGCACTTAACATAAATGAGGACACTGAACTCTGTACACTGAAAAAAATCAGATCCTGCCTGGGTCAGATCTGATCTCCACAGTTTTCTCTTACATCAGTCACGCATAATGGAAGGATGGTTTTCTTGATCATCCAAATTTCTGGATGAACTTGCTTAAGAAAAGGATAATCCATGTTTCACCCAGGGATCTTCTGATATTTGCTAGCTCCAAGAAAACAGAGATACTCGAAATTCCAGGTTCTAGCCTAATCTGTTCTAGAAAATAAAGTTTTCTAGTCTAAAAGAGGTTGAAGTGACATGGCTGAAACTAAACACATAAGTAAAAATCTCACTCCTCTTTCCAGGCAGTACTCTCACACAGAAGTTCTCTGTCCCCTCTTCTCTGGCTTCTAATCTCTCTCCCCTGGTTCAGCAAGAACTACTCTTGCAACCTCACTCACCTTTACTAGGCAAGTCTCCTCAGACTGCTCATCACCTCTTGCACTTGTAAACCTCCCCCACAATTGCTTTATCAATGGCACTCCCTCTGTTGAACACAAGGGCCAGGACGTTCAACCTCGCAGTTGCACAATCCCTTTACACAGGTGTGTGTGTGTCCGTGCATAACACACACGTGTACATTAAAAAACAGGGCTTCTACACGCATACCTATTCATTCATGTACAACTAAAAAAACTTCTGCTCCCAACCACGTTTCCTTGAGCCAGTATAAGCATCCTTATGGGAAACGGGCGTGATTACTAAATAGGTTAATCAGAAAAAGTGTTTAAAAGGTCTGTGCGAATCTGCCGGTAATGCTCCGTGCCACTCCGCCCGCTGCTGTAGCAACAATGGTGCCAGCACGGGGAGAAGATGGTACAGAAGGTGGTAATGAGCAGAAAAAGAACAACTGGGGTTTTTTTCACTAACAGTGAATAGTAGTAATACATTTAAGGCCTTGATTTTAATCTAGAACACCAACATCTGCATAACTGTCCCTCTTCTCTTTCCAGACTTTTCTATGAAACCTTGAAATTCTTTCAGCTGTTTTCATATGCTTACAGTCTTTCCTTTACTCACTGGCTCCATTCCTCTCTGTTTTGTTCCCAACAAGCCAAATCATTGCCTGCTCTCTCACTCCTCAACCAAGGCAACATTCAGTCCCAGCTTCAACTGTGGTAACACTGAGGCTCCCTCTGCCCCTCCTGTTTCCTGCGGATGGGGATGCATTGTTCCCTTGCCAGCGCCAGGCCTAGGAGAGGTCCCCCAGAGCCCGGGAGGGTCGGGCTCATTCCCAAACACACCTTCCCACCCCAGCATCCACAGCCTCAGCCACACCGCCCGTCTTGGCCACTGCAGCTCCAGCACAGACGAGGCCTTTGGGTGACCCTGCCGACAGTGGAAAAAGTTTTAACAGGAATACGAGAGCTTCAGATGGCTGCGGCTGTGCTCTGCGGGTTTGTTTTGGGGGACGGTGTTTTGTAAAACTTCAGAGAAAAATTTATCAGCTGCCTAATTTGGAGAGAGTCGCTAACCTCTTCCAAAAAACAAATTCCGCAGGATTCTTCCTTTGTTCAATACACTCCACACATTTTCTTCCCCGGCTTAACTGGAAATGGCACAAACCCCCGGAGGGGAGTTTACCGGGCGGCTGCCGGCCGCCGGAGCGCGGCGAGGAGCGGAGCGCGGCGGGGCGCGTTACACCCTGCCTC
>VZTI01000620.1:486478-523480 GCA_013397865.1 Struthidea cinerea | reverse complement strand
TGCTGCCCCGCGCTGCCCCACCGCCCGCTGCGCGCTGGGCGAAGCGGGAGACGCCTCCGCGCATGCGCCGGCAGCCTGGGGGCGGCTGTGAGGCGGGGAGAGGCTGAAGGCGGCTCGCCAGGGCGGCTCGCCGCGCCCGCCCGTGCCCCGCTGCCCATTGCCCTGGTGCCCCTGTTCGGGGCTGGCCCGGGGGTCAGCGGCCCCGCAGGGTGGCCATCGGCGCTCTCCCCGGGGCAGGGCGATCCTTTCGGCCGCCCCCCCATCGGGAGCTCCCCGGGGTCGCAGCCCGGGGCTCAGCACTCCCCGGTAGTCAGGAACGCGGGCACCGCCGCCGTGGCCTCACCGAGCCTCCCCGCCAAGGCGTTTCCAGTTCTAAAGTTTGTATCGGTTTGTATCTCGGAAATACAGAATCAATAAGGTCGGAAAAGACCTAAGAGATCATTCAGTCCGAGCTATGACCGAACACCACCGTGTCACCAGACCGTGGCACTGAGCGCCACGTCCAGTCTTTCCTTTAACACCTCCAGGGACTGTGACTCCACCACCTCGTTGGGCAGCGTGTTCCAATATTTAGTCACCCTTTCTGAAGAAATTCCTCACAGTGCCCAACCTGTGTAGATAGACGCCGTCTTTTCCTGTAGGGAAGACACACACAGACAGACACACACACTGGTAATTGTGATCTTTGATGGAGAGCTAAAAATTGTGCCACAAGTAATGATTTTCCTCTTCTGTACTCCCCAAGGGTGGCTGCATGGAGCTGTGGGGCTCATTGCCCAGAGGTCTGAGCCTTTGAGTACTCTCAGACCCTACCCCCCTGGAAGGTGCATTTCAGGAACCCTAAGATGCCATGTTCCACATTAAAAAGTAAAGGTTGGTTGACTTTTTGCACTGCCCAGAATTAATCTGAAACCAGAGAGTTTGATAGCTTAATTTTGTTTGTGACAGGTACCTTCATTTTCGCCTCTATGACTTTTAATGGATGTGTACGGAAAGAAGATAAAGCTCCTCAGAAAATTCACAGCAAATTAATAATCCCTACCTGACTTCAAAGGTGCTGTTGTCAGTGGTGCCGTGGAGTGATTACAAATGACTTAGGAACAATCCACAAAAAATAACAGCTTGGCTTGCCACAAGAGAGATTGAGGTCTAAATGGTGTGGAGCATAAAATACCATTTATTCTGTGAAAATGGAATTGAAGTTCCCTATAAGTATGCAGTGGGATTTTTATTTTTAAGTTTACATTGCTGCTGTCTTCAGATTCAATGAATATGAACAATATGAATATGAATTTTTGTGGCTCAAATTTTTGGTGGGTTACTATGCTGTATACCAGGTATTTTAAATTTTCTTTTATATTAAGAGACAACCGACAGTGAGCAGAAAAGGAATGAGGTAACACTACAGTCACAGAGAAGTTGAGGGAACTGAAAGATGAGACACAGTTTGCAATAGCTCAGGCCATGTCTCAGCTTCTTTAATGAATCTTGACCTATAATAAAAGGTAATGCTTCCATACATGTCAGCTGAGAACTGACACTGAGAGCATCAGGTTTTAAACAAAAGAAGTTACATTAATGTGTCAGACAGTTCTTTGACAGAATCTAGAAACTCCAATCCCTTGAATCAATGGGAGACAAAATACCTCTGCTCTTTGAAAGTTTGTTGAGGGCCTGACAACAAAAGGTCAGCAGTGACCATGGAGAGAGGCACACACCATCAGAGGTTAGGTTTCCAAGAGAATTGAATTTACATCTGCTTTCCTTTGGAAGGCAGGGAGTTTTCCTGTAATAATTTACGAATACTTGCTACAGGTTGTTTGAATATGCAGTATTCAACCATATCTGTTTAACTTAATAGCAGGAGGTTGGGAAAGAACCAGGAAAGGCAATAGATGAAAAAATTCTTTATAAGGGTCAAGAGACAATATTTAACTTAGTAATTATGCAGCACTTTCTTCCTTGATTCCAGGTGCATTGCACAGTTTGTTTGTGGAGGCTTAGGGCCAAAAGCTCAAAAGGGCAATGAAAAATTTAGAAAACACTAGAAACAGAGGGCAAGAAATGTCATGGCCATATTGGAAGAGAGAAAACTGGCATTGAGCCTTGCTGAAAGGAGTAGAGGCATAAAAACAGACCAATATTTGAGTATAACTCACTGGGGAATCTTACCGTTGTCAGCTTTTAAGGCTATAGTTTATTAAATTTAAACTATTTGTCCAAGGTGGAATTTCTGAACAGAAAGAAGCCCATTAGTATAGGTAATAGTTTTGCCGTGTAAGTACCTTCTTTGGATTTTTGAAAATGAATTCAAATCCCGATTCTACTACTTTGCATACATGGGAGGAACGCCTGGGTCCCACTTCTTGGAGATGTGTCACTTCATATAAATACTTAAGTATTCATGAGAACAGCAGTGGTAAACCCACCTGAAGGCCCTAACATGCTGTTGCTGAGGGTACACTTGATGCCTTTGTTTATGACATTGATGAAGATATTAAATAACACTGGCCCCAAAACAGACCCCTGAGGGACACCACTTGTCACTGATGGCATTGGGACTCGGAGCCATTGACCGCTATACTCTGGCTGCGACCATGCAACCACTTTCTTATCCATCTAACAGTCCACTCTTGAAATCCATCTCTCTCCAATTTAGAGAGTTTGAATGACTCTCAGTTTTCACAAAAAAGTCCTGAACCTCAATTTTTTTCCCAGCTTCTGTCATGGTACAGAAATAATTTTAATACAATTAATATTAAAGTATAATTTTTAGGTCATATCTGCTTTCATCTCTAAGACTAAACAGTCTTTTGATTTTGAAAAGATTGTCATAGACAGCTACACAGTTGCTTCTAACGCTAGGGTGCCTTCAGGGGGTCCACTCCTAAAACATGAAGAAATAGATACAAAAGTGACAATTCAGCCAGACTTTTCTGGGGAGGAAAAAATTATCTTTATGATGCAGCCCAGGACCAGGACGAGGAGAGTGGGAGAAACAAGGATTTTGGCTGAAGAGAGAGGGAAGTTCAAAAGCTATTGCAGTAAAAGAACTGACAAGACTTAAGAAATGGAAGGAAGCAGAATTGTGTCCCAGCACAATAGCTGGGATACTCTACCATTTTCTAGAAAAATATATTGTTGTATATACCCTAAATTTAGGCACAGAGTACACGTATAAAGGAAGTGTGCCTTACAAAGTCTTCTTATTTTTTGTATGAGTAATATGTTATGAGTAAAGATACTTACAGAACTTGCTTGAAATGGGCAAAGGGAGAAATTAATATAAAATGTGATTTACTGCCAAGGATTATCATGAGTGCTGCCTTTCAAACTCGCATATGAGTTTGCCTGTTTATGCTGTGCCTTGTTTGCACAGCTAATGTGTACCCTGCACTAGAACATTTCTCCGGATGCCACATTTTTCACATAAATGTAACTGGTTTATTGTTTCTTTGCCATCAAGCAAAGCAAACAAATGTAAAGCCAAGAGGCTTCTAAAGTGCCATGTCACACGCAGGTCCAGTGTCCTCACTGCTCCGTATTTCCTGCTCTGTGACTTTTTCTCTTCTCCAGACAAACGAGAAACTTCAGCATTGAAGGGGTTAGTCTGATGACAAGAAAACAACACATATTTCGCTCCTCCTTTTATCCCTTCATTTTAGTTTGCCATCTAGTTTTGAAACTTCTGATGTCTCGATCGAGAATGTAGGATGCAAAGAAGCAGTGACTGCTGTGGGGAGCTGCATGATATTTTCCAGCATATTCATTTCCCCGCTCCAGTTCCTCTGCACTGAGATCCTCTCAGCTACGTAGGGCTAAATTAGCTGGTTTTTAGAGCCCACTAAAGGGGCCTTTTAGTCAGGGTGGAGTTGGTCCCTGGTGAGTGATGTTCTCAATGTCTCATCGTGACCCCGATGCTGCTGCTGCTGCGCTGAGCAGCTCCCGCTGCACTCTGGGAACTTAAACCACATGCATGAATTCTGCACTCTTGGGCTGTTTTCAAGTGCATTTAAATATCACTGTGTAATACATTAACTCGACTCAAATATTTTGGATTTTTTTATAATCCTTCATTATTCCAGCAAAGCAACACAGGAATGTTTAGTTTTCTGAATGACTGCTCACATCTAAATGGCTTTGTTCCTTCAAAAATTAATTTATGATTTGCTCCACTCCCTCCCGAAACATTGACAGGATTTGATGTGTGTTCCAGTTGTTTTGTGAACTGCTCAGAAAGCACTATTTTGCATCTGTGAAGGCATTTATCTGTAGAACTGCTGTAGATCACACACATGTGCAACTGATCAGAGCCTAATATTACAAAGTAATTGCAAGTGTATTTCTGTTCTGTAACTGCAGTATGGAGAGCAAGCTGCATGTAAGTCCTATACCATTGTTTTTTATAATGTATATTTTAGTTTGATTGATGGCCTCCATATGGCACGAGGGAAAGTGCCATGATTATTTTTCTGATCCTGGCTAATCCTGTATCTCGTAATTTCTTCTGTGTTGAAAAAAAAATAACCCAGAAAAGGAAAACAAATAAATAGAAATATTTAAGAACAAGCTGGGTCTTTCAGCTGTACAGTTCTTCCCTATACATTAGAGACCACAACCACCCAGCACCGCATGACATGAACCTGCAAGTTATTTAAGACAGTTGTAGACCTTGGAACTGAAGATTATGTGCCCAGATCCTGACTGGGGCAAGAGAAAAAGCAACTTTCTAATCAGGGCTTCCAAGTAGCTTTGTTCCTTGCTGAATAAGAATGGGAGAATATTCAGAATATTCATAACATCTAGAAGAAAAACAAATAGCTTATCAAATAATACCATTCTTAATGGAGAGCCTGAAAACTGCTAGGGAAATTCCAATTCCCAAGATATTTGTGGAAATAAGTGATTTTGGATTCACACTGCTAGACTCCACTCTGTGACTTTGTAATGTATTTCCACACTTTTAAGAGAAGAAGAACAGGAAATAGATGAGTGACTTTTTATTTTATAACACTATGCAAAGCTTTTGAAAGCCCATTTGATATAAAAAATAAAAAAGCAATTACATTTAATTGGGCTGTTCTAGCAATTTCAGCATCCCTGTAACATCGCCAGCAACTCAGATTTCCTTTCTGTGGTTTGTAGTGTCTCTCCAGAACATCTCAACTAAATAGAATCCTTGCTACACTTTTTTTCTTAAAGTCTGTTTTGCTGTTGACAATATAGATCTAATACACACATTTAGTGACAAGGCACGCATACAAAAAGAGCAAATATCCCAAATATAAAAGGCAACATAAATTTAAATGACTGGAAATTGACTTATTTGGTATATTACTTCATGCTGTCAGAATTCCACTGACATGATCTTATAAGATGCAGACCTTTGTGCCTTCTGACTGTAAATAAAAATCTAAGGAGAAGGACATTTATTCTGTACAGTCCTCAAGTACACGTCTTGAATTTCCTCACAACACAATGGTGACAAAATCCTCTGTTGTGCTATAATTCTGTTAATTGAGAGATGTGATTAGAAGACGCCAGTTCTTTTCTGGGCAGAATAGATCTCTTGGGGTGAGTGACTGACAGACCAGATGGGTGTCCTGCCATTCAGAGGGACCTTGGCAGGCTGGAGGGATGGGCCAGCAGAAGTCTCATGAAGCTGAACAATGGGAAGTGGCAGTTCCTGCCCCTGGGGAGGAATAATCCTGTACAACCTCCTGGAAAGCATCTTGGCAGAAAAGCACCTGGGAGTCCTGGTGAACACCAAGCTGACCATGCCACGTGCCCCTGTGGCAAAGCATCCTGGTCTGCATCAGGCAGAGTGTCCACAGCAGGTGGAGTGTGATCCTTCCCCTCTCTTGAGTCCTGGTGAGACACCTGGAGAAGGGCCATGGAGACAACTCAGGGCCTGGAACGGCTGGGAGAGCTGGGACTGCTCAGCCTGGAGAAGAGAATGCTCAGGGGAACCTTATCCACGTGTATAAATATCCGCTGGGGTGTTTTTCCCATAGAAGACAAAGTCAGACTCTTGTCAGACGTGCCTGGGGACAGGACAAAAGGCAAAGGCACAAACTGAGATATGGGAAATTTCATTTAATTTATTTTTTTGTAATGAGGGTCAAACACTGGAACAGGCTGCCCAGACAGACTGTGGGGGCTCAATCCTTGAGATATTAAAAATCTATCTGGACATGACCTTGAGCAATCTGGTCTGAGCAGTGTTTCAGACTATATCTCCTGCAGCACCTTCCTGCATCAGCTGGTTTGTACCTCTTTCTCCAGACCACATCCATGTAAATGTGAGTCTTGTAAGGGTAAGGACAATAGCAGTGGACTTCACCAAGTCCTGTGTTTTGAACGAAGTTGGATGACACGTATTAGAAACATGTTAGGGAGTGGGAGGTTTCCCATGGACTGCACCCAGGCCTGCATGGAATCACAAAGATCAAACTTCTGTATCAGCATCAGTGATGTAATCATTCACCTTTGGCTTATCTTACTTAGCACTGCAAAGAGCAAGTGACTCAGATGTATTCATTCTCTGTTTTGAAATGTCTTAACTATTGTTTCTGGATAGCCAGGGGGATTTATAGGCTGACACTGGAGGATTATTAGAGTTTCAATAATGCTAGCTTGTTTCTACACACCTGACAGCATATTAGCAAATAACTGATGGGTGGTCAGGGGCAGGAGGAAAGGTAGTTTAGCCTTCAAGCTAAATATGCACCCTTCTCACCTTGTTTTTACTTTTTAATATCCAGCACCCCTGAGAAAGGTAATTCTTTTTTCATGACCACACTGGAGCTGGATCCAATGGCCAGTGCTACAAGCTGTTCTGACAAGCATTCCACAGTTTTCATCTCCACAATTGATTTAGAAAACTAGTAAGAAACCATCTTAACAAAATCATGAGCTCTTAAAGAGAAGAAAAAACAGTAGAAGAAATAGGAAACTGTCAGATGAGTGAAGATGAGTATGAAACAATGGTGCGTGTGTGAGGGATCTAACCAAAAGGTTACAGAGCAGCAATACGCAGAGAGGGTGCAAACAACAAAAAAAGGTCACCATGCTAATGATTAGAGGAAGACCTAGGAATGGTTTCTCTAGTATTTAGTGAAAGGGAAGAGCAAGAGAGGCATGGAGAGCAGTGACCAAAATCTCACTGTCAAAAGAGTTTCTGGTGGATTCTTCTGTTGCCCTGGTTCATTTAGGGAGCAATAAAATGGAAAAAATACTTATTACCTGGTTAGATAATATGGGGAGAAATTGCAAGTATGCTTGAGGATAGGCTTTGAATGAACAATAGTCTTGCTAACCTGAAAAAAATAGAGGATGAGGTTGTACAGGAACAAATGAAAAGTAGTGTATTGGGCCATATACATACATATATTGTATATGTGAACTCAGATTACTTTCCAGGGATGGATAAGCATTCAGAAGCGCTGAATTGCACAGACTGTTTGGACATCTTTTCATAATGCCTATTGTGGCACCATAATATGAGAAAGGTATAAAGATATTAGAAAGCATCCAAAGGAGGCCAATGAGGATAGTGAAGGGTCTTGAGGGGAAGCTGTACGAGGAGTGTCTGAGGGCACTTGGTCTGTTCAGCCTGGAAAAGAGGAGACTGAGGGGGGATCTCACTGCAGTTACAGCTTCCTTGTGAGGGGAAGAGGAGGGACGGGCGTTGATCTCTGCTCTGTGGTGACAGTGACAGGATCTGAGGGAATGGCCTGAAGTTGCGTCAGGGGAGATTTAGGTTGGATCTTAGAAAAGGTTCTTCACCCAGAGGGTGTCTGGGCACTGGAACAGGCTCCCCAGGGCAGTGGTCATAGCTCCAAGCCTGACAGAGCTCAAGAAGTGTTTGGGCAATGCTCTCAGGCACATGGTGTGACTCTTGGGGCTGTCTTGTGCAGAGCCAGGAGTTGGACTCGATTGTATTTGTGGGTCCCTTACAAGTCAGGATATTTTATGATTCTATGAGGTATCCCTGATAAGACTGCTTACCTGTTAGAAGAGAAGGCTTCCAGAGTGATTGAAGACAACCCCAGCACTCTTTTAAATGCCACTTCATCTTGTAGTGAGGTGTTCAGAGCAGGATGGGGAAAACCAGTTCTGAGATAAAACCATGTAGCGTTATGTCTTTAGCTGTTGTTGTGTGCAGCCCCGATGAATTAGATACCGAATAAACTTTATGAACAGCTCCTGCTTCTGTTTTCTGCTTGGGGGCTCTGAGATTTCCTGTACAGCTTCCTGCCAAGAAATGGACTTTGTGGACCTGGAGCAATTCCACTGGCAGCATTCAAACGGCGCAGCTGCATTTTCCCAACCCATTGCTGTTACACATCGTTCCCCCAGTGCAACTTCGATGGTTTGCTGTAGCACTTTTCTTATCTGTTGTGGTGCCAAGGGAAACAAGTTTTTATAAACATTCAGTGGCAATTTTGTGCAAACACATTTTATTTTGCTTTCCAGCCCTCCAGCAGTATGTGTGTTGTCAACTGTTACATTTCAGCTGTGAGGTGGCCCTTGCCAACTCAGGGCTAGTAAAATATCAAATTTTTTAACAAAAAAGGAAGTTTTTACATGCTCTTCATAGTTAGTAGTAGTATTTTATCCAAAATATTTGATAACTGAGAACATTTGTTGTTTCTCCAAGGAAAATAGTCACAAAATTTGTGCTGTTATGCATTCAGTTACTATATCTGGACTTAATAACTAAGGAGACTTTACCAAATTCACTACAGCAAAAAGAAGATCGCATTTTTATCCTAATTTTTGCTAACAGAATGCTCTGAATATGTCCTTGAAATCTGATTTGAAATAGTGAGTGAGCGATAAAATGTATATCAGCTTTCATATTTAGAATTTGTTTTGAAAGTCTGAAGGCAGGCCAAGTAAGCAGACATTTGAATACTCCCATAAGTTGCCTTTATATCACATTATGGCCAATTTGTCAGCAATAATGCAATGCAGGGGCACAAATTCTTATTTGGCTTGGAAAGAAACAGATTTGCATTGTTGTCTGAAATGCTGTATTTTGTATGTTCATTAAGCAAACCACAATTGTAAAAATAAATTCAATTTCTTGCTTTGATATTCAATTTTTATGTTCAAAATGGTTTGTATTACTGTTGTGTTGCATTGCTTTCAAGCATATGCTGATTATTAAATGAAAGATTTTAAATATGCAGATAGGAAGTAATTTATTTGGTAGTTGAATACTGATTCAAAGTCAATGAATTTTTTCTTAGGTTTGACTCTTTTGAAATTCATCAGAATGTTTGTGTTACCTGGTTTAGGTAATATATAAACATCTTTGATTTCTTCTGGGAACTCTTTATGAATTTATATTGTAGTTGCATTTGACTAATGATTTCAGTTCAAGACATGCAAATCATTAGAGCTGAAAACTATCAGATTAAAATTCATATTATTCAAGAAAAAATTTGTTTGTTTCAGATGGCTTCTGAAGTTATTGCAATGCAAGGTGTTAACTACATTTCTTATCCCTATGTTCACTTTGTGCCACTCAATATGAATATGGATTTCTACAAAATGATCTGTTTCTTCTCAACTTGTCTTTGGGTTTTCACACATGCGCACACAAAGACAGAAAATTGCTGGGTTTAACTGATTTTTGATGTGCACCACAAAAAAATATTAATCTATTTTATTGGTCTCAGGGGGTGAAAATGTTTGGTCTTAAAACATACAGAACTTAAATTTTGACTCAAAATTGACCTCTTTAAAATCTCTACATCAAGCACACTTTGGAAAACACCTATGTGATAATTCCAGAAGAGCAATCCTTTCAAACTTTGAGACTTAAATTAGAGGTTTGGTTCCCTGAACAGCTAAGCTGATCTAATTGCTGTGACTGCGAGGAGAGCTTCCCTCACCTTTCTGTCCCTTCCTTCACCTTTTTTTAGTTCCCCCTTCCTCCAGATCTCCTCTCTTCTTTTTTTGTACCTCAGCCTCCCTTTTCCACCTTCCTTCCTTCAGTCCTTCCCCAGTTCTGACCATTAGGTCCATCATTCCCACTCCCCTACCTTATTCCAGCTCTGATGCTCCTCAGAACCTCACCCATCCTGGCAGCAGTGAATTTTTAGGGACTCACCTTGTGGAAATGAACTCTGTGCATTGGCATCAATAGACTTACGAGACATAGAAGTCACAAATGTTTTGGGAGTATTTTTTCTCCAATAACACAAGAATTACTTAAACTTAGAGGTTAGCTGTGCTACTGACAGAAGGCCCCTGAGTTCTTCAAGTACAGAATTGTGGTTTTCTGCACTTCATAGGACAGAGAAAATCCTCCTGCATCCCTGGTTTGTCACTTAGAGTTACACCATGGTGACTTCAAAGAAATAAATAATGCTAATCTATGTCCAGCACTGACTAATAAAATTCATTTCAGCATGAACATTTTTACACTCCATCAGCCTTTGTGGATAGTTTTCTGTGAAACAAAGACGGTGCATTCAGTGCAGAATTTAATAAATGGGGAAGAACAGTTACAAGGTTTTGTTCTCCCTATTATAATGTCCCTGGCAACTGAAGTCAGGACAAATTTGATTGCAACAAGAAATTCCTAATGAGTTTGCCAAGATGCTATCCCCAGCATGTCTCACTAATGAGGCTGAGTGGCTGTGATTGGGGGTGGTGTTATATTTATTCTGCACACATAGAAATGTTAATAACCCTTCAGAAAGATTAAGTTCCTTCCTAGCAGTATTAATGAATGCAAAATGAGGATTTTTTTCTTCCCAAAGAAAACAAATTAAGGAACAAATACATGAACATTTGGTTCAAAACAGCACCATCATTTTTCCATCCCTTTGGCATCTTTTTATTCTTTTATTATTTAAAACCTAAATAATTTTTTTTTCTGTTAAACTGGTGGTCTGAACAAACACCTTATTTAACTCAACAAAATTTTCCAGTGGAGACCAGCAAGATTGTGGCACCACTGGGGCAGGGACTGGCACCCCGGGGCTGGGCTGAAATGGGGCTTCTGAGCCATGGGGAGGGTTGAGAGAGGCCCTGAGGGTGCTGGGCAGGGCCAAGAAGGTTTATTAATGCACTCAGGGCCTTTATAGATAGATGTGAGCTTTCCTTTGATGGTCAGTAGCATCTTCTCACAGCTGTGTTAGCTGCGTTGAACACCGTCCAACGTCCAGATCGCCATGGTTTTTACATGGGAATAAACTGCCTTTTTCCTTACTTGTTCTAGACTTTCAGGAAATCACTGGCATGGGAAAACATCTACAACTTGTATTGTAGTTGTTTACAGATAAAGTGTTTGTTGATTTTTTCTGTATTACATTAAGTACAAAATGCATTGTGGAGGTTAAGCAAAATCTCTGAGGTCACAGAGTTGCTATGAGTGAAGGTTTCTGTCATAAAGTGAGCACATTACGTGCCTCACAACAGGGACAAAATAGCAATTGGTGATGAACTGAGAATTTGGTTTTTCAAGACTGTAATGGATCAGCAGTAACATGCTGGGAAAGGGATTTTTTTGACATAGCAGAACTCTAAGAGCCGAGGTAATGCATTGCCCAATTCCATTGTAGTTGTAACTCAAGAAAGATTAAAGCGAACTCTATTAAGGAGAACAAATTTTCTTTAATGGATTTATACTCTTAAACATTGTGACTGATCACACACAGTAGTCATTAGAAGGTAAATGTGCTCAGCAGTGGGAGCTCCGTTACCTACACAACAGCAGTTAGGAGAACACTCCTGAGATCAGTGCCAAAGTCCCAGAAGTCAGGAAAGCAGTTGTCAGTGGGACTCAATATACTTGTGTTATAAGATATTTAGTTACATCAGCATCCCATTCAATTTACAGAATAAGCAAAACTTATCTTAAGTGAGATTCTTCTTGCTTTTCCATAGCTATTTACAAGCTAGGCATCTAGACTAACTATGATTTGTAGGTTATCTTCCTAGTCATTTGAGGAAAGTAGTTATCCCTAGAAGGTTTTCAGAAAGTTAAAATTCTCAGCAGCGTCTTCATACACTGAACTTTGCCTTTTTTTTTCTGTAGCCTAGAAACCTAAGATTTAAATCACTGAAATTGGATGAGGTCAATTCCCTCCCATGTACAGAGGAGAGTTTCCTTCACTACGTTGCAGTCCCTGGCTGCACACCAAATCAAGAGGAACAGAAGGTTCAAAATCTTTCTGAATTACAACCTCCCATAGATAGCACATGTGTGGTTTGGTCAGTCTGAGGAGCTGCAAGAGCTACAGCAATTCAGCAATGTTAGATTCTTTATGGGCTGTAATTAGTTTTATAATGAGGCTTTACAAGCATGTGCAATCTGAGGTTTTGGTTTTTTTGTCCTCACTGGGCAGTTGAACAGATTTTCATGAGGTTGCAAAAGACTTTTCCCTGACAAAAGTATTAACCCACAAATAAAGGTCAAGCTCCTGCTCTAAAACCTGGAGAAAACAGAATGTTCAATGAAAAGGCTGACAGGACTGTTTTATAACACAGGCAAAACAATGTGGTACCCTAGCTGTATTTTGCACATATGTGTGACCAATCAGTGCTGAAATTTTCGCAAATAAATAGCATTATGCAAGCACCAGATATGGGGAAATTTCCTCATAAGCAACTGAATCTTGCATAATTTTAAGATAACAAACCCAAGATCTTTTAATAGCATCTATAGCCCAGTCTGTAATATTCCGGCTGCTTGTATTGCAATGAATCCCTAAATACGCAAAGTAATATCCCACTGATAATGGCAGACCTTCTGGTTTTTGTTAAGTCCTGAATATTCAAAGTGTATTGAGAAAGTTTCAGTTTTGCTGATCTCCAGAGATATGAACACCCTTCAGTCTTCTACAGGCAGATGTGAAGCCGCTTTCATCACATGCTAAGTCAACTGGGAGCTGACGTTTCGGCACGTTATTGAGCCCAAGCTCTCACAGGGTTTATTAGCTTTGCCCCTTGACAGCAGCTTTGCATAGCTTCTGCCTGGGAGATGGCTTGTCTCCAGTCTCCCCAGACCATGTCTGCCTGCAGGATCTGTGTAGAGGTGCCCGTGGGAATGAAGTTTAAGAAGTGCTGCCTATCTTGTACACAGGGGAGGCTGCTGAGACGGTGCTTGTAATGTGAATAGTAAACTTTCTTACAGCTGTGAGATTTCTGTTTGGCAGCTCTGAGGGAGCTGGCTGCAATCAGAAATGCACACTGTGCAAATGCTGCTGTATTAACTCATTCTAATGGTTTCTATTTTGTTACTACCAGGCACGGTTACGCACCGTGCACAGAAACCAGATTATCAGGAAGAGTGAAAACCCATCATGGGACAGCTGTGTCCCTTTAAACTCGACGAACCAAATAACTTACAATGGCTTTCGGAGCATGCATTATTTATTATCAGTCATATAGTCTCCCTCAGCTGTTATTCAGGTTTGACCTGCACTGCGGAGTTTTGCCAGCAGAGTTATTTCAGCTGCAAGTGTAAAAATAATGGTGCTCCCTTGCTGATGGAGCTGTGCTGAAGGAGAGGGCATTTGTTGGCTTGATTAATGTTGCAGGGGGAAATAAAACAACACCCAAATTGACAGAAACCCCCCCTCTTGAATGAATTCACACTGCGTCTTCACCAGGCTGCTGTGCCAGAATAGCTGTGCTGGAACTGGGGTGTCCTCAGAGGCTCTGTAGGACAGTTGAGCTGTCAGAAATAAACAATCTTAAAAAAAAAAGTCAAAATGGAAACTGATGTAAAAGAAGGAATAATGGTTTTGCTCATTAGGCATCACAGAGAGGGTTATGCATTCTGTGAAACCCTGGATATGTTGAATTCAGTAGCAAAGGCCTTGTTCTTGTAGGCACAGAACCAAATGCAGGATTCATGCTGACATTTATTCTTTAACTCAGGCAGTCCCAATAGAACTAACCAGTTTATCTCTTCACATTACATCTTTTTTTGTTTTCCAAAAGAATCCCAGTATTTAATTCTTTAATATATTGAACGGTGATAATTATTCTTCATTTCTGTTTATTGGAATACCAATGCTCTCTCTTTCCTTATTGTTGCTTTATTAATGCATTGTTTTATCAAGATAACGGAAATCATTAGCACAATATTCATGGAGAACTGTGAGCTTGCAGGCATTTATCATCTTCCTTATCCTTTGAGACTTTGCTTTTAATTCAGGGAAATCTCTTAAGATCATTGGACTGAGGGAATGGGCTGAGGGTTAGATGAAGGCAGAAAAGTAAAATAAACATTCCAAGAAGAGCATTGTTGTGCACAGTGAACACGAAGAGCAGAGCAGAGGTGTGGAATATGCTTTGCGGAGAACTCCCCCCTCAGAGAACCCTGAGTCCTGGCTGCAGCTCATTGCAGTGCACTGCAGTCTTCATTAAAACTTGATTTCCTGAGCTCTACAAACTGTGCTTGTGTCCCTCCTGGTACAACGTGCAAAGGTTCCCTTTCTCAGTGGTTTAATCATCTGTGCACGTGTCAAGTCAGTGTTTAATGCCTTCACATAGTCCCAGGGTACTCCTCGTGTTGCTTGAAAGCTTCAGAGCCAAACCTTTAAAGTGATTAAAAAATCAAGACCAAGCTCTATTAAAGGCTGAATTTCAGTCAATTAGCTACTAAGACAGCTGAACTCCTGGGATGATGCAACTCACAAATCAGAAGATAAAGCACACAGAGCTGGGAGATTGGGCAACCTCAGGGCCACACAAAGTTTTTCTTTCTGAGGAAGCCTCTTCACATGCCTATCTCCTGCCTACCTCAATATTGTAGTCTAAATAACAGTGACAAAAATACACTACTCAAAGGGTAGATACATACACTGAAACCTGAAGGAGATTGGGTATTTCAAGACACCCATTAAGGTCTTAATTGCTGGAAGTCTGGGTTACAGGTAGAAATTGTAGAGCTATGACAGTGATGTAGGGTCAGATTTTAAATCCCCAAATAACTCCACATTAGTTTCGAATAATGATAATAATATTTCGCAACTTTTATGGTATTTATATGAAGTAGGAGTGGTACAATGATAATAACGTATGTTTTTATTTGTTAGATTTATAATGGTATCATACAGGTAACTACACCTAGCTCACTGGGTGAGTGATATATATTTTATATCTCAGGGTGGTAGAGGATGAGTAAGATTGAATACAGAAGAAGTCTCAGTTTTGAACACTGGTCTTTTATGAGAGACTATCAAAGGACATTTATCTACCTCACTGTACTTTATCTGTCATCTGTCATTTGAATAATATCCATTTGGATAGTATCCTTTAAATTTTTACATACCAATTGCCAAGGATCACTGACTAGAAAAAAAATTATCTTCGTATCTGTACAGAAGTTCATTAGAGAAAATTATTCGAAATTCAATTAATTATTATGTTAAAAGTTCGTTCTTTTAAGAGTGAGATACTACTACTTGGGTTTGAACTGAGATGTGAGAAAAACAAGCAAGTGGTATTTATCTACTCACAAGTTAGTCAAACGCCGAGGTAGGTGGATGTCACCTAACATACTAATTCTGTACTCACAATTAAATAATAAAAGATAAAGTTAATAACAACAACTACAACTGCTTTCTGTCCAACAAATTTTTCCTGGAAATTACAGAAGCATAATTAAGCTAACCCAGGAACATAGCTGTACTAATCTAACTGTCTATATAAATGCATATTCCAGTATGAGAGTGGCTTTCTCTGCTCCAGCTGAATCAGTTCTAAAGGAATAGTGCCAAAACTGGGAAAAAAAAGGCCTCTTATAATTAGATGAAAGTGTCCACATATGAATTTGTATTAATGCCTTGTAGCACTTTAGAATCACAGCTTACCTTTTATTACCATAATTTTCCATGTGAACAATCTGTAATCTTCTGTCAAATGCCAGCAGCATCAACACATTCTGAGTTCAGTCTTGCATGAGGGTCCTATTCTAAAATAAATTCAGCTGTGTTTCAAGCTGTTCTCTGCATTTCCATTCTTTTTTATTTCTGGTTCTGGGAAGCTATGCTGAAAGCTGACTAGTCACATTTTTTGACTCACACTGCTGACAAGTCAGTTCTTTTAGAATTTATGGTATTTTTTACTCTCTACTACGGAGTTTCATGCTTCCTCAAGTGAAAATGTGTATTTACACAGCCTGTCTAAAATGGTCTTGCCAATTGAGTAAATATTGCTCTGTATCTAGAAGAATCTTAAGTTGCTTAAACAAATGTAAAAGGGTCTGAGTTGATCAAGGAAAAAAGCATTTGTGATTCCAGTGTCATGTTGGTTTCTCTGTGTTGATGAGGACACATACTGGTTAAAGTAAGTGAACGAGAATGTGCATTTTAGCAATGATATGACTCCATAATAATCCTGGTTTATTTCTGGGAAGATCTGAAGCATATGATTGTGGAGTAAACATCATCCCATACTTGCAAGATGTACCAACAGTGCTGTTCCTGTACAGGTTATGTTCTTCACATCCCCAGGATATCAAGCAGGAGGCAGCAGTGGTGCCTCCCAAGGGACACAGGCACACAATTCCTCCCTTCTCCACACTTCCTGAGCTGCCATCGCACTTTTAGATGGGATGCTTCATCAGCTGTGTACTGGAGGACTGTCATAGGAAAGAGATCTCTCTGTATCTTTTCTGTCCCATCAGAGTCAGTGCATGTGGATCACAGTACTGACCTCTTCACTCTTGGGATACAATAAGGAAGAATTTCATAGCAGCCTTATTGAGTTCCAAGTCCCTGAAAGGTCTTGGGAATCCTTTCAGATTCCCTCTGGACTCTGTCACCTAAAAATAGATAAAGGATGGCTTTTCCTTTATTTTCCCGTCAGTTGCTTTTCCAGATGTCTGGCAGTTCTGAAGGCTGATGCAGGACCATCAGCTGTTGCACTGATGCTGTACAGCTGCTCTGCAAAGGTATGCCCAGGGAGCCTGCACTGACTCAGGGATGTGACAGCAGCATACACACATCAGAAGTGAAACCACAGCAGCCTCAGCCAGCATTGCTCAGGGCCTCACAATTCCCTCTGACAGCCTCCAGCAGGATCTCTCTCTTCTAATCAAAGGCAAATTGCCTTTAGACCCAGTAGTTCCATGTGCCTTTCTGTGCACTTGGGGACTTGTGTACTCGTCCAAGCAGTTTTGCTGTAACTGCAGGGATGTGATGCACAGTCTCAGGAGGGATAGGGCAGTATCTGGCTGCCGATAACACACATGGGCTCTCTCAGCCTGCCTGAGGTTGCCACCCTGTTGCAAAGCTGGCAGACGTGAGAGCTCTTTAGCTCCATCCCCCAGCAGCCTGGTGCTGTGGCTCAAGCCCATCTTTGTTGATAGCTTAAGCATTTGCTCCGGAGGAGTTGAAGTATGTGCACATACTGTAGTCTGCCAACTCTTCTCTGAGGAAAATAGCCTCTGCCAGAAATGAAGAGAGTTTTGAGACAGACGTTATTGTAAAATGCTTTGGCAGGACTGCCTGCAGCTCTTCATAAAGCCCTCTGTGGTACTGATGTGGAGGAGTCCTACAGACTTGTGTAGGAAGGAGAATGAAGTCCCATTTTATGTACAATGACAATCTATCTTTCTGATGTAAAACCCACATTCTGGCTGTCCTGGGAAAACAGTCATCGTGGACACCAGGTTTCAGTGATCGGAGTTACTGCTCACTTATTATTTCTTTATTTACTGTTCCGTGAATTATAAAAGCCATATTTAGGACTCCAGGACAAAAGGAATAACCTACATTATTTACAAGTTACAGAATGTTTCTGTAATGCCTCAGAGAAATGAGCATACCTTTGGCCCTTTCATAGATTCAAATAATTTATTCTTTCTTAATTATGTAATTTGCTAAAACTTATAATGAAGTGGTACAGCTAATTTTATTTTTTCCTGACGGAGTGGAAGAGGCAAATGTAATTTCCAGTTACTGCAGCAAAGCACCAGGATCTATTTAGAGAAATGAATTGATTTAGATGCCATAAAAAGTGGCAGCACAAAGTCAAAACATTACTCATGCTGTTAAATAATTTAGCTAGCGACTTCTGTCTCACTTGAGTATTTCCGAATTGGTACACTTGGGATTTATATTTGTAGGCCTTTGATCTCTCTGAGATGACTGTCTTTTATATCCTCCCCACAAAACTCAAAGGAACACCTTTGGAATGAAGGTTATGCTAAAAATGCTTGTTTCTTTTTCCTGCTCACTTCAGATCCAAAGGCACAAGGCCAGTCAGGAGTGTGAAGCACTTTTTCACTGACCATGATATTACTCTGGGCAACTTTTCCTTGTCCTGCAAGTAAGGCAGCTGCTTCTCTGGATGAGATTTCCTTCATTTTGGTGGATGTCTCACAGCAATTATGGTATCCTGCAGTCAGTTTGTCTGAGAAAGCTTCACCTGGCTGTGGTGGAAGGGAGTCGATCCCCCCTACCTGCTGCCTGTTTACAGGCAATAGCTAATTTTAGCTATGATGTAAGTGAAATCCAGTATCTGATCCAATATCCTCAGGGTGAGTTACCTAATTTCTTAATCACAGCTCTATTTTGAACTCATGTGGCACTTAAAATTAAATGAAAAACCTCTGGGCTTGAAGCTCTGGTCTTGAACCTTGGGACCAGCAGGGTTATACTCATCATGAACAACCATTGATAATTTCATTCTGCATTATATATTCAGTGTATGTGTTCATATAGGCTTCAAATAGCAAATTAATTTTCCAAGTAGAGATGCTTTCTGAAATAAACTAGATTGAGACAAAAAATAACCCTTAAATTTGTGAAATAAACTCATTACCAGATCGATGCCACAGTCAAGTAAGAAGTTAAGTAAGTGTTATTTGGTAGTTAATTTTTGTTCAGGAGTTAGTGAAGGAAGAAATTAAAGGAAAATTTGAGAAAGAAATTAAAGGAAGGAAAAAAACTAAAATGCCAATATAAGTCAGTATGAATTACAAACAAGAATAAAAAAAGGAATGTCAATAAGGAGAGATAAAGATAGAACAAAAGAGACTGGAAGTTCTGAAGACAAAAATAACACCTTCTCAAGGGTATTAAGGAGAATATAAAATGTAACTGGTATCCGTTGCCACAAGGAGATGGAAATTTTTGAAGAGCAACAGGAAAAACTGTTAATTCAATTAATGGCTTTGTCTTTCGCTTGCAAGGAAAGAGGAATGTAATCATAACACATGAGGATGGAAAAGTGCTTTCCAGTCTGCTTGAGTGAAAGGAATCCCACTAACTCCAGTTTGTGTCCAGTGATCCAGACTGTGCTATTTGGCTGGACCTTATCACTCTCTACAACCACCTGAAAGAAGGTTGGGGTTGGTCTTTTCTCCCAGGAAAACAAATACTAGGAAAAATTTCTTTACTGAAAGGCTGGTCAGACATCAGAATAGGCTGCCCAGGGAAGTGGTGGAGTCACCATCCCTGGAAGTGTTCAAACAGTGCGTGGCTGTGGCACTTGGGGATATGGTTTAGTGGTGATTAACAGCACTCAGTCTTAGAGGTTGGACTCAATCTTAGAGGTCTTTTCCAACCTAAAGGATCCTATGATTCTCTCCAGTCAAGGGCAGGTACTCCAGAGGGGAATTTATTCCACTCTGTGTGGGTAACTGCAGCGTCCAAAAGACCAGCAGGCTCAGATGAGGAACTGGGCTGGGTGTGTATGTTAAGTTACCCTGTAATGACAATAAAATTACACACACACCTGGTAGCCCTTAATGCCACACTAGTGGACATCATCTTCGACAGCTCCACCCGAGCAGATGGTTAGGGGCAGCTTCAACAGGTTCTGTTCATGGCTAAATTAATGATCCCCAGCTACAGAAGGAATGATTTGGTCTTGCATTGAAGGTGCCCTTTTTTTAGCAGCTGTCAAGATAATAGTGTGTGACAGCATAACCATTGTCTGTTCAGGCAGAGCTTATCATTCTTTAAAATATTCTGGCAGTTTTCCAGGTGTGGCTTTGTGATAGCCTCAGCACTTATTCCAGGGTCAGTGACTCGGTCACGTACGCATTCTTGTTTTAGGACTCTTGAAAACGCCCTTTGCACAGCACTTTTCTCAAGAATATAGGCATACATGCTTCTAATGCTTTGTCACCCATGTGTTATTAATATCTGTGTGCTTACAGCAATGCTACTGGCATGTGCTCTAATTTTTTTGCTTCTCTCTGGACTACAATAATTCTTTCCTTTGTGATGACCTGTTCAAATCACAATTTCCCTAAAAGTGCAGCTGGTCAGACCATTCAGTCCCCAGTCTGCCCATAATCACCAGCCTTCTGAGGAAACATTTGGGGGTTGCTTCATAATGCATTGATTTTTCAGCTTTTTTGAAAATAACCTTGAGAAAACACATGTAATGAATTACCACTGTAGCACGTAATACCATAACCTGCATTGCTAATAGTTCAACACTGGGTGAAATTGGACACATAACAAACTAGACGTTGTAGGACTGTAGAACAGTCAGTCCCACTGAGACTTAGTAAATACTCTCTTAATCTCTGATGCCCATATTGTAATTTCTTGTTTATTATATTCAGTTTTCTCCTTGTTTTGTTGAGACAGTGTCACTGATTGGTTCACTATGGATTCATAATAGAAAACATTTCTTGCACAACTTTTTACATTCAGCTCCTTTTTTTCCTGTTACAACAGCACCTATCATGCACTGGGGAGGACTTATTTTCAGTCATTCTGATTGGAGAATGATGTTTGGTTGTACACCTAAAACCTGGTGAGTAATGACCACAATATCATGGCAAAATGTGGGTTTTAATTTTAAAATGCAGTCTTACTCTATAGACACCATGATAAATGATTTTAGTTTTGGGCCCTGCTAGTTGAGTTTTAGATCAGAATAATTCTTTATGGTGAGTATTTCCTTCCATTTCTCTACAGCAAGAATGCATCCTAAAAACTTCCTGAAACTACACAGGCAGCTTCTTCTTGAGGAATGCTGGGTTTCCATTAGGGATGGATTTTACCAGTTCAAGGGTCATTAGTTTATGTGTTGTCCTTTCACAGATCTGTGATACAGCTCCACACAGTAACTAAATAAAGCCACTGGTTTGCAGTCTTCTAACATATGGTTAAGATGGCAGACCTTTCTACAGTTAATTAGGTCGACTTTCCTTCCATTAATCTCTGCAGTGAGAATATATTTTAATATCAGCAAACTACATGGACCTGATAATATTACAATCAGATTAATCTGCAATTATTCTAGCATTTGAAGCTAATGAGAACACAGCATTTTCAAGGAGCAATAATCCACCCTGGTTATGTACTGAAAACTGTAGGAAGGCCTTAATCACATCATTGCCCATCAATGATAATTTATCCCAAATGGATTCAAGGTCTACAGTATTCCGTATTCCTTTCACTACATCTAAATTTCCTAATAAAGTATTTAAAATTCTACATCTTCCTTTCAAATATTTCTCAATCCATTGCTTAAGCAGGCTTTGCTCAGCGTACATTGCAGTTGAATAATTAGGAAGTTTAATGGAACAGTTACTTGAGTTAATTTGAACCATATGTAACTCTATTCCAGATTTAAAAGACCTTCTGACTTTTCATATTGCCTTTGGAAAGTTGGGCTTCTGGGGACTTCGATTCCAACAGTAGCTGGCATTTGCCCAATAAAAGGAAACAAGGTGAGCAGATGGAGATACTCTGTGAGCATGGGCAGGTCCAGCACTGGTACAGAGAAGCCTGACCTGATCTTTCATGGAGAAGTTTATTCTGGGAAAGCTAAATATTAGATGGAGTTAGTACTGTGTGATGCTGGCTGATCACAGGAAGGATTACAGGGGCTCAGGGAGGTTGTGGAGTCTCCCTCTCTGCAGACATTCCAACCCCTCCTGGATGTGTTCCTGTGCCAGTGCTCCAGGTGACCCAGGCTTGGCAGGGAGGTGTAGGTGCTAAAAAGCTAGAAGCAGAGAATTTTTTTAGCCTTTTCTCAATATTCTGTGAGCAGACTGTCTTTCCTATGTAAACTATTTTAAACAAGGTCACAGTTTCATAAACTTCTTGCACCCGCAAGTTGTTTTGCAAGATTGTTATGGCTTTGACTTTGAAAATATTTTGGAATAGGTATCTTAGGACTTGGCCAATCCTCTCAAGGGGTGGATGGCCGAGGAACCAATTACCTATTGCCACTCAACACACTTTTGCGATCTATCCTATAAAAGTAGTTAGAAAATTATTAAAGCGCTTGAGCTTCAGCTTCCACTTGGTCGTAAGCCTGGACTCTGTGTCGTTTTCTTTATGTGTCTCGGACGTAACAGCGACAGGGAGGTTGGACTGGGTGATCCCCAGAGGTGCCTTCCAACCCTAACGAATCTGTGATTCTGTGATGCAGAGCAATGGGTGCCCAGCTGGCTGGCAGAATTGTAAATACTCTAATAGCCCAAATCCAGCTGCAGTGTGTGGGATGGTTTTGGGCCAGGGTACAGACTATCTCCGTAGGACCCCTGCGGGTCCCCACTTGTGAAAACCAGCACTGTTCGGTTACTTTTCACCCACTTACAAAGTGGATAGAAGCTGTCACACAGTTAGATGTGGTGCAGTTATAGAGTGTGGCATTTTATCAATGCAGCATTGCCAAGGAAACTGTGCCAAGAGCAAATAATGAAAGGGTTGTGCACAATCTTATGAACCAAGCAAAAATAAATCCCACATAGACAAGTGAAATATTTCTGCAGGACAAGAAAGGAAATGTAGAAAATTATTAAAAGGCAGTGATGAAAATTGGGATGAAGAGCTGTCTCTGGACTCCCCACTGTACTCTCCACTGTAGTTTGGTTTCTTGAGATTTTAATTTGAAGAGAACTGAAAACAGCACAAGACTTTTGGCTGTAAGAGGAGTGGTTTGCTGAGTCCCAGTCTGAGATGAAACCTTGCAAAATTTTGACCTAAATAACAGACCCTAAATGGTTTGTTTCAGAGTTTGAAGAATGAAATTTTATCACATTAATATATTTTTGTATGTGATTTCCAATCAAGGTACCTGTGGAAATATCCTTAAGTGTTTGAAAGCTAAAAGAAGTGTCATAACTGTACTAATGTTAACAAAGGTATCATATGAAATCCAATTAATTTTGAATGTTAAAGGCAAGACTCAGGTGGTCAATAATCACAGGTGTGAGTGCATATAACACCACATTAGTATTCCCACGGAGATCCTTAATTCCTTTGCTATTGCTCTAAACTCAGTGCCATCTAATTCTGCTTTGACCATGATTTCCACCATGTCTGCTATTAAAGCTAATTTTTTTTGTTGGTTTCATTAGATGAAATATTTTTGATGTCCCTTTTTATTTCATAGTCTAATCCAAACATCAGCCTGGTTCGCACATAAGTTTTGGCTTAACTCACTCCCCTTTCTGGGAAGTGTTCACCCTGTTCCATATTGTCCTTTTCCTGGAAACCCCTTAACATAGCTGCTGTCTTTAATCCTCCTGTGATTGTATCATATTCCAAACTGCTCTTGGGCTTGGATCCTGTTTTCTGACTGCAACACTGACTGCAGCCACGTTAGGTTTAGGGTTAGGGTTAGGTTGCAGTCAGAAACCACTCATCCAGTAAGCTCTTTGGATACCCTTAACTTTGTTCTCATTAATGTCTATGCCTTCAAAAATATGTTTTGCATTTCCTAATTGCCCATGGAAAGCATTCTTTGTCTTTTGATTAGAACCCCACTGTCTGTTTTTCTTTAGCAGGCATCAAGATAATAGCCCCTAAGGCATAAAAAATGTTTGCTTGGTCACGAACACATTCCCATTTTAGAGTTCCTGAAAATGCCCTTCATGTGGAACAGTATGCAAGAATATATGTGTATTTTAGCCTAGTGCTATTAATATCTGTGTATTTACAGACATGTAACTGATACATGTTTAAATTTATTTGATTCTCTTCAGGAGAATTGGAATCAAATGGCTCTAAGAGGCCATATTATTTTTCTTTCTCTATTGTGGGAATCCCAGGCAACTCAGCTAATTTTAGATACATTTAGGTGAGATGAATAACCCTAATAGTAGCAAATGTGGATGTTAATTAAATATATGAGCAGAAGAATATTTCACACTGGCAAACCCGACACCAGGACTCCTAAAAGCAATGAGTTTTAGGATTGCCTCCTGAAAATGTCAGTTTTGAACAAGTATTTGCATGTAGGTGATTCTGAAGATCAAAAACATACTCGTATTTTATGAGTATTCAAAATGTTCAAGGGGAAGAGAAGGTAACAGGAGCCTTGCTAGATAAAATCAGTTCTTAGCAAAATAGCGAAAAAATTATAAAGATTCTGTTGGTAAAAAGTTAAAAGAGAAGGCTTTATAATTAAGCTGGGTAAATGTATGAAAAATAGGCTTTGTCAAATATATTTGATTTCTTTTTTACAATTATGGTTGATAGAAGTAAGTACATAATGAACTGTAAAGAATTTGATTTACTACAAATGACATGTTGATAAGAAAATTAGGACTATGCAGTATCAATAAAATTATGTTTTAAATGGATTAAGAACTGCTTCATAGGACTGAAAGAGTACTTGTCAGCAGGGAGTCATTACTGATTATGACATTTTTAGGAAGGTCCTCTAGTGATTACTCCTAGTTCTAAATCAGCTTCATTTTCATCACCTTTCTGTTCTTCATAATTTTCAGTTGATTAGCAGAAATAAGTGAAAAATAAAATCAGTGGTGTTAGCCCTTGTGAATGGTCCAAAGTGGTGAAGGATGTAAAAAACAAGTCACCCAAACAGAGGGTTCTGGATGATAAGTGAGAAAGTTGAGCTCAATTAAACATATTTTACTTTAACATAAACTTCTGGGAGGACATAGGGCAAGGAATCAGATCTTACTGAGGAGGATAGAGTCTGTCTCCTGGGAAACAGTGAGAGGTTTAGTAGAGAGGTAGCATGGTCTCCCAGTGTAATGTGCTATAATAAAGGGTTTATGGTGCATAAACCCCAGGACTGTAAGCAGGGAATATGGATATGATTTCACCTCTCTACATAAAATTCCTCAGGTATGCAGCTGTGATACCAACACTTTAAAAAACATGATTGAAAGAATAGAGAGGGCCAGAGAAGAATGACAATTACTCCAAGGTTAAGGAAAACGTTTTAATGCAGCAGACATCTCTGTTGCATAGTTGATTCATCAATGCCCCTGAACACCACTCCTTCAATACTGTAGTTCTGTCAGTTTTTTGGTACCTTCAAAAGAGCTCTCTATATATTTATATAAACTCTTAAACAAGATTTTATAATGGTGCCCACAATTGAGATTTATATATATATGTACACACACACAATCACACACACATATATTTATATATATTTATATATTTAATTGTATTATATATTCTTGACCTATATAGGATGAAGGCCAGGTATTTTCCTCTGCTACTCTCACATTTCCCAGGAACATATTAACCACGGTGACACCTCTGTGTTTGACAATTAAGAGATTATCTTACCTTACAGCAACAAAGAGGACATGAAGAGTATGTCCAGAAGCCCTTGTGCATTTAACCACTGAGATGAGCACTGAATGAAGGCACACAACACCTGGCACAGTTTTACAACCTGACTGTTAACTTGTGAACAGTGTTAAATGAATGCTGTTCATCAGAAATTGCCCATCCAATAGCCCAATACACCCTGAGATGCTGAAAAAGTTGGAATTCTTTAACTTATCAAATAGAAGGCAGCTTTATAAGAGGATATAAGCACTTTTAAAGGAAAAATATAATAAATAATAAACGCTCCGCAGTGGAACCAATCAAAACAAGAATCTAGGCTTGGTTATCAAGGCTGAAAATATTAAAAATACCAATTGACACATTTTTATTTTGTTACTTTCTAACAGCAAGGTTGATAAACAACAAAAAAAAATGTCCAAAAAGATTGGTGTTTCCACTGTTAAAATCAGTGGATTTTATGAAATCAAGGATATCTTTTAGAAGTCATAATAGAAATTGTCTTTAGGAGTTACTGGCCTGTACGAAAGTACCATGTAAAGTTTAATAGCCTGTGCTATAAGGGAAATCAGACTACAAGATCTAATACTGGCCCCAAAGGCAACAATCTATGAATAAACGGTAGTAAAAGTATTACATGGGAAATTGGATTGGAAAGCACCATTCAATTATCTTATAAATCAGAGCAGTGCCTGTGATCCTTTCTTGAAATTCTGGGACAGAATATTCTTTTAATTTCCTACTACTAAGGCTTAAGTATTCAATCTTGAATTGCCATGAAACATGTTTCTGTCTCACATATATAGTGCCATTTATCACCGTGATAGTCAGAAAGCTGAACTCAGTGCTGTAGGATGGGATTTTTAGAGCTGGAAGAAACCCTACTGAGATCAAAGAGGTTGAGTAGAACAGAAAAAGAGGACATCTATCCTCTATTAAATGATACTCGCAATAGAGAGAAACAATGGAGAGTGAATATTCTTGGTTTTCTGACCCTTGAGATTAAAGCAGTATTACTCAAAAATCACACAGTAGTTACTCTTGCAATGCTGACACTGGACTTTGAAATTAACCTGTATTTGCTTCAAGTATGAAAGATATTTCCAAAACTGAAATTAAAAAGGGTTGGTTTGCAAACTGCAATGATATTGACTTACTAATTAATTTAAAGTGGTGATTTCATGATTACTGGTTGCCATTAAATTGCTTCTTGCAGGATCATGCAGTGTGTTTGTTTGGAACAGCTACAACAATTTTCCATATAATTGCAGGATCTAAGTGGAATACAGTTGAAACAAATTGCAGGAGACACATTACAAGAGCTGTATCTTCTAGATACAACAGAACAATTTGTTTTGTGATTCCTAATTGCTAGCAAGTCAGTGGAATGAAATGTGCTTTCAGAAGCTACACTGCTGACATCTTGCTGACATCATCTCAATCAGCACAGAAGCTGTCTCTATGCATTCATGCCCTTTGAAAGTTCCAGTAGTTGATGCTGAATGAGCGAAAAATAGCTACAAATAGTAAAAACACAAAGTATGGGAGACACAGGCTGAGTCATGCAGAGGAAAGAGAAAAAAAGATTTAAAATAAATGGGAAATGAATGAATAAAAAAAAAGAGTTTCTCTGGGCAGGCTGGGATATGAAATAAATCACCAAAAGAAAAAGAAAAGTGACAAAATAATGACAATCAGGAAGAATGATGATAGGTGAACATAGAGCAGCAAATCAGACAAATATTAAACCTTATGACAAGAAAAAATCAAAAAGAAGAAACAAGATACAGGGTAAGTTAGGCAGAAAGAAAGTCAACTTGAAAAAGGTAAATTAAAAAAGTGACTCAGAGAAATCTAAAAGGAGCAAGTCGGTCAAAGAGAGATAAGAGAGCTCTAGCTAACAAAGAAGGCCGTGACTAACAAAGACAATTTTCAAATGGTCATGTTGAGGATGTTGAGGAAATAATCAGATTTATTAGGTAACAAAGACAAAGAGTAAGGACAAGCAGAAGGAAGAATAATTGTTTGCTGAGCTTTCATATTTGTGAAAGCTCAGTGTGTGCCGCAGTTCCTGATTCCTGTGTAGGTAACGATGAGATGGCCTGGGAAAGCAAAGAGAGACTTTTTAATCTGTTTTATGTAAGTTCATGCCTTTCTGAAATTGTTTTTCTCATTTGTAGGAGGGTAAGTTGAGATATCTGAGGGTTCTTTGTTTGCCTTTTGTTTGTAACATTCCCTTTCCAGGGAGTTACAAAAGAGCCTTTTGAAGTATGAATTATGTTTATTCCTTCAGTTTTAAAATACAAACTCATGTTTTTTAAGAAATAATGCCAATTCTAGGACTCCCTTTTAGAATCTAGAAGGAAAAGATGTCACCCTGTTTTTTTTTAACTGTCTGAAAACCCTTTTGTGTTACTAAATGACCATGATGTGTGTTAGATCTACTGATCTAACAGAGTATATGAAAGACATTTAAAGAACTGCTGTCCTCAGAAGCTTGTTGTCAAACAATGTGCTTGATCTTGCCTCCTAAAAATGACTCATAGAGAGCAAAGGCACGGAGCAGCTATAGAAAATTGCCCTTATTCAGAGACTAAATGCTTATGTCATCCTCTGTGTCTGAATGCAGGCCGCATGATCATGATAGAAAGGGCTGTGTACAGCCCCTACATATTTTTGACAGAGAAGACAAACTATAATTGTAGATTCTATTCCTTGGTCCCTTTTAGCTGAATATGGGAGCATTTCTGCAATTTTACCTTTTTTATTGGTTTACATAGTATTTGCTTGAGCTGGGGTCTTGCTAAAATCTGTTTAGGATCTACAAGCATAGGCTCAGCATAATACAAGATCAGTACCTGTCTGTTTATCCATGCCTTTTTTAACCTCTTCCCTTTCTCCTGCTGCCTCTCAGGTGTCACTGGAGCAGCCAGAGCCCTAGATCAAGATGCTCCACTGCCTCTAGCACTAACAACCTTTGTTGTAAAGGGTTTGTTGCCAAAAAGCTATGAACTGTCAATGGTCAGCAAGGTTTTTTCCAGACTGCAGCACCATCCTTAATTTTTTTTATGGTTAAAAAAATATACATGGTAATCTGGAAAAACTGATTCACTAATTACTTTGTTCTAGCAATGTGTGAAATGTTTTCTAGTTGTTTCACAATCTTAAGACTTCCTTCAGACACTTCAAGAACTATGTGCCAAAACTTCTAGCAGACTTCCCTAATATGTTCACTTGAAACCAGCCTAAACAGTGCTTCAGTTGTGATCTTGGTACTGTGGGACTGAGATAAAAAGTTACTTATACAGATATTCTTGTTACTTTTTTATGTTCACATTTATATTCATTTATCTTTCATCCATCCAAAGTGTTTAAATGCTTCAGAAACAACAAAGACCTTAAATTTATTTCCTTTAAGATTTTATCTGTTCTTCGTATCTGGAATAGGTGTTTGTAAATTTTAACTACATGTTAATACACTATTTTTATGCTTCTCTAAATGGAGACTGAGTATAACTAAGATGAGGCTAATCAGAGATTTCTGGAATGCCAGTAATGTATTTTAAATGCCAGAACAACAGTCTGCTATTCAAAGTGTCAATAAAACTTCTCCTGGTGTCCTTGATTACTTCTGCAGATGTGAGAGAATCTTTATTTGCAGCCACAGATGTTGGATTTGGAGACATAGTACATTCATCCATAGATGATGGATGCAGATCTATGACAGTACAGAGAATAAAGAGCAGGATAATTAGCAATTGGAACCAATCAAAGAATACAAGTACATCAGAACTGAAGGTCTTCATACCAAGATATCTAAAGGATAAGTTTTAGTACAACTCCAGCTGCTGGAATTAAAAAAGCAATTAGATCTTGGTAAATCACAAGGCATTTATATTGCTAAAAGTCTGATTAGATGATCACAGGACCTTTTTCATCTTAAATGTTATAAAAAGTCATTGACGACTATGAAACCCCAACTTGGCAACTGCCAGGAAATGCTTCACAATCTCTGGCAAGATGTAGCAAGAGATGTGTTAAATACTGTGGTTAGCTGGACCCCTGAAGCTATAAAGGATGATGGAAGAGTGCTGCCCTCATGATGTTACCAAAAAAGAATCATGTCCTTGGCTAGAAACTTGAAAAACTTTGTAAGCTGGCTTATAGCCCTGTGGGTAAGAACTTGTGGGGAAATGTCCCAGTGGTTGCTGAAAGCCAAATTTTAATTAAATGATGCCACTGTGAAATATAAGCAGCTAATTCAAATATAAGGAATTTAAAATCAGCATTAAAATGTTGTTATACTTCCTCAACAAATAACGGCGTTAGGCAGATGAATTTATTTTCCGAGTTTTGTCAAAAACATAAAAATACTGAGGTAATAGAATGCAGCAGTGTAAATTGCTGTGCTAAATCTGACCACTCTTTTAGCAACAGAGAAAAGAAGAGCACTGCCATAAATACAGTATCTTGCTTGATGTGTGCAGCTCAGTGCACTGTTGCTCTCAGTGCTGGAGGCCTGCAAGGGAAGGCAAATGAGAAATAAGTAGTGCAGACAGATCCCCAGTGCATTACCATCCCTGTGGATGATGGGCTCAGCTGAGAGTCCTGTTCTCCACCAAACTGGCACATGGGGTCAGCGTGCTCCTGTGCCTTAAAGACTTCCCTCTTGAAGAATGTCCAATCTTCCCGGACTCCTTTACCTCTCAGGACTTTCTCCCCAGGTGCTCCACCAGGCTCCTTAAGAGGGCAATATCTACCCTACGGATATCCAAGGCACAGTTTTGCTGACCCCCTTCCTTCTCCATGAATGAGTCTGATTTTCTGATGGCTGTGCCCAAGACTGTCTCTGACCATCACATCACCCACCTGTCCCTCTCTGTCCACAAACAACAGATCCAGTGGGTCGCTTTCCTCTGTTGGCTCCCTCACCAGCTGTGTCTGGAAGTTACCTTCCAGACTCTCCAGGAACCTCCTAGACTGTTTTTCTCTGCTGTACTGTATTTCCAGCAGACATCTGGTAATTCAAAGTCCCCCACGAGAACAAGGGCTAGTAATTGTAATTTCAGGAATTTGGATTCCTCTTCAGTTAATAGAAAGAAATAAGTACTGAAGAAATGAGATTCAGCTCTCAATAGTTTCCCAAACTAATAGCTCTTTGTGAATAGCTCTGCTAATACCGGTGACCCCTATTCCCACTGGCTAATTGCTTTTATTATGCATTTCTATTTTCTGTTCTTGTCTTACAGCACTGATGGATGTAATTTAGTTGTGTACTATATAGGTGCCTAATGAAATTGCCGAAAGAAAGATCATTGGCAAGCTAAAAAATTGATGTCAGCTCTTGAGTCTCAATAAGGGTCTTGCCTTCAAGCCTGCCTTTTTTTCTCCAAGTAAATTAAATATTTTTCACTATGGCTAGGAAAAATTAGGAAGGGAAAAATCCCATCTTATGTAGCCTGAAATTCAGACATACCTCATACTACCATAATGAAACAACATGCTATATCTGTAGCTGATAAATTAGGCCACATGATGGCAGGTGAAATGTAGATAAGGTGAGAGTACTGCATGATGAAAGGAGGATATGAAGATCCGTTTTATGTTGATATGACCAGTCAGAAAGAAAAATGTGTGTCAGCGAGGAGAAATCAATTTAATGTCTGCATTATACAAAACATCAATCCAGATGGGATATTAAACTGCATTAGGAGAAGTATCTATAGGTAGATTTACAGGGGGACTGCATAATTCGAAAATATCAGGGGACTAGAAAAGGGAAAAGAGCATGCAGAAATTCTCAAGTGAAGAAAAATATATAAACACAGGATTTAGATGAGCAAGAAATACTAGGAAAGAGATATATTAAATCGTGAATTAAGTAGTGAAAGTCAGTTGAATGCCCATGCTTATGCCTAGTGTGGGATAAAATATTAAAATAGTAATCTGGAAAAATTAGTGTAAATTTCATAAGAGAAAGCACATGTTGACACAATGCATTATTAACCCACTGAGTAGCACAAATTCCCCAGAGTCTGTATGTTCTATACTCTGCAAGATACATTCCATCCTAATTACCATTTACTGCAATTCTGGAACTTCTCTATTGATCTTCAAGGCCACCATTGGATAAGGGCCCAGCTAAATTAGGTAATATCCTTTCATCTGTAATTTATGAAGACAAATGAGCTCTCCCAGTGTAATGCAACAAGCTATGATGACATTCACCAGGACCAGAGATAGTATTTGAGGTAAAGTGGATTGATACAGAGCAGCCAGCTACAAGAAGGCTGGAGAGGGGCTTTTCACAAGGTGTGGTGGCTTTAAACTGTAAGAGGGTAGTGGAGAGGGTGTACTGAACTACAGCCTGATTGCATTTAGAGTAAACAGACACATCTCTTTGGTAATGGTTTCCAACTGTAATTGAAGTCAAGGAGATAAAAACGTCAAGCAGATCGGAAGGCTCAGTACCTAAAAAAACTGAAAACCAGGGAGTGATGCAATACTCTGGATGACCAGAATGAAAATTTAATTTATCTTGCTAAGCATTTGGACCCTAAGGATGTTGGATAAATTTAATATAAACTGTATAAGACACACATATAATAAAAATACATATAATTCTACCACACAATGATTAGGCAGTAATTTTTGGCAAAAAATCCCCAAAATACTAATATATGAACATGCTTTTCAATAATCTTATAATTTCTGCCTAAGATTCTTGAAATTGTGTAAGTAACTAGATACCCAGAGACCTACATGAAGTCAATGTGATATATGGAATTCTATTTCAAATTCTATTTCAAACGTAAGGGGAGGAGAATGATCATCCTCTGGACGTACTTATCTCACTCCTAACCATAGTGGAAGCTTGGACTGGACATTGATTTTCAATCAATGAAGCGCGGTGAGATGAATCTCACCATTAGTAACTATAGAAAATCAAATTTTAGTTGTGTATAGTAGAAATTTACTATTGATTCATTGATGGAAATAGATGTTGACATCTTGATACCTGGAAAGTCTACTGTTCTTGTTCAGCACGGTAAACATCAAGATTTTATGTGAATCGTTGAAAAACACAGACAGCTGTTAAAGAAGAACTAATGTATAGGTGAGATTTTCAGAACTACCTTTTACCTGAATTTCCTGTTATCTACATTTATGCAGTTTCTCCATAGCTGTGTTCTCTTTTGAACAGAGATGATCTGCCCAGTACAAAAAGATGCATCTTCCTCATGTTTCTCAGTGTGGTTCAAGGCTTTTTCTTTCTACCCTGCAATTTTTATATTTGTCTAATACAGGAAATCTGGGAGTGGATATGGATGCTTTTAGAGTTGCTAAATTTTTCATGAACAAGGATGTTTCCCCAAATTGTGACTAAAAATGATGTCAGTTGCAGAAAGCATTTCAAGTGTTGCAGACTGCAGGAAACAAAGGGCGCATTTGTAGTTTGGTGCTGAAATCTTTGGATTAACTGCTGTGAGCTCATAAGATCAAAACGTTCAGCTCAGCACTGAGAGACAGGAGTAGCCTTGATCCCCAGATCAGTATTGTCATGTTCCAACTGTACTGTGGCTGACCTCCTGTTTAGCTAAACCAACTGATTGTGCTGATAAAACCACTCTGATTCTGCTCCATCATAAATAGAATAACTCAGTGTGTGGCTCTGGGGGCCCTAAGCTATATTGTTGAATAGTGGCGACTGTTTGCATTTATGATACAGGTTTTTGCTTTACCAATTCCTGCAGGGTCACTCTAAAATGGTTAAAAAAGGGAAGGCATTTGTGATTGCCTTGTCTAACTAACAATCTCTCTGTCGCTCACTTTTTTCAACTATTTTGGTCATGCTCCTTTCAACCCAGTCTGAGATGGAGGGACACCTCAGAGACTGGCAATTCTTACATGTTTCGTGAAAACTGATGGTTTCCTTGAGCAAAAAAGACCCAATAAAATCTTCATTAGTTCTGCTTCTCATAAAATGCTTTGTAGAGTGAAGAGACCTTTAGAGAGAATTAGAGCCCTAATCTGTCATTTTGAACATCCTCGTTTTCCATTAAAGAGAGCAATTTGCAAGATTAAATGCAAAGGAATATCTTATTAGTCCTCATTATTTGGACTTTATCTGTTTCCATTTCCTAAAAGCTGATACAAAAATATACACCCTTTGTTTGTTTAACAAGTAAACGGTCGTATTTCCTTCTAGTATATTCTAAAAGTATTTATTCCTCCCAAAGTAGAATAAATAGGTCAATATTCACAGTTCAAATCACAGTTCCTCTGGATTCAGATTCCAGCAAGGAAAGGCAATATGACTAGCAGTTTGTTCAAATTACTTTAATTATTTCACATATCACTGTCATCTTTTGTTGCTGAATTGCTGTCAAATAAACCACCCTTATGATCCATTTAACTGCCCCTTTTTTTTGCCTTTTGAATACTTCCTGAAGGGATTTCTCTGTGTTTTTACAGATTTCTGGATGAGTGAGAACTACTTCTGATCTAATAGAAGACTCAGATGCTCTCCAGGCATCTTTGACCTTTGTTTAGAACATGGACAGGTAGGACCAGTGTCTCAGGTCTTGCTGTTTACTAATACATATTTTCTAATGAAGCTTTCCCCTGTGCAGCCAGAGAAAACAGACTGGAGATGGCTTTCTGATTCTGCATCTTGTTTAACACTAGCCATGACCCCAGGATAGTTCTGAACAAGCTAGGAGCTACTTTATTTTAAACAACTAAGCCTTTTTTTATTAAATAGAAAAAAAACAAATGATGCTATTCCAGTTTTCTGCCTGAAACCTGGGAGGATAGTCAGATCAGTGGATAGTCAAGGAAGTTTCAGATCTGAAGGTCTGTCTTAGAAAAGTTGGAAGTGATTCAGATATTGAGGTGTGGTGGGGATTTATGGAAGACTGTACTCTTCCCTCTGATGACTACAATACAATAGTGAGAAGTTTGCTGTGAAGCTTTTCTGTTCATCATCTGATACTGCTAAGGTGAATGCAATGTGAATTGTACAGATTACTGCTCTGTAAAATTTCTGTAGGAGTAAAATCACTCTTAATGTGGTCAGATGATAAAGAGAATGACAATACATAATCTACACCCTAGCATTAGGTATAAAGGATTCTGTCATCCTTTATCATCCAAGGATTCAACAAAGAACACCTGTTCCTTTACAATATTCTTCACTTTAGGGATGATTATTAGTTGACAAAGAAAAATATTCTTATGAATCCAGACTCAGCTGATAAAAGGAAGGAGAAGAGTCCATTATCCAATATTGTTGCATAACGAGCTATCGTAGTGATGGCAATAATAAGCATTTGGATATAATAGTCTGCAGAAGAGGAAGAGAGCCAAGCCAAACTATTTCCAAGAGATCCGGATTCTTTTAATGCTGAACCTGACTCCTCTATACACAAGTTACATCTCAGTTTAAATTTGTTTTTTAAATATGTAGTTAAATTGATGAAAATTTTGTATGGACATATCTACATCAAATCAAGGGAAAATAGACCAGTGTTCTTTGATACTAATTTCTCTTATGGAGTGGTAACTTTGTCAGGGAGGGCTGGAGCAAGCAGCAGAGACAGAAATCTTTAAAAATCAATTCTGCCATAAAAGAATTAGCATCAAAGGACCAGAGAAACTATGTAGGAGTGTTCTCCACTCCGTATTGAAAAAGATGAGGGAATTTAATTCTTTGATAAGGTAATCTTCTCTTTTAATTTCTTTCTTCTTTGTTTTTGTGTGAGTTTCCATTAAGTATAACCATGTTACCATAAAACAGATTCAAGTAGTCTTCCCAAAGAAGTCCCTGAAGTTGCTTTTACTCTTAGTGCTTGCAATGCCATATTCCAGCACATTCTTTAGTGATCTACAGATGGGTAGCTATAATTTGAATCGTTAAGAGGGACAAAAAGACCTGTTAGCATCCTTCCCCAGCGACAGGAACAAAGGCTTTTCTCTCTCCTTTTTCCCTCTAGTTTTTCTGACCTATTAAAAACAGTTTTTTTTTCTGTTATTGTACTTTGTAGTTCTGATCTGTGCAATCCATGTTTGTAGCTCCTCATATTTGACTTTTAAAATATAAACAATTGAGTCCTTATGCACTTTCAAGAGATGAAGTGATACAAGGCAAAACATTTTGAGTTAATCAGACCTGATGTCTGAAGTTCTGTGTACCTTCTGTGTGTGCTGTTCTCCCTCCTTTCTTCTGCTACTTTGAAGCCAAGCACAGAGTGGTCCATAACACTCTGAGTGCTGGAATCTTGTCATCCTCATTTTACCACTTAAATTATAGCGCAGGAAGGATCAGAGCAGGAACACATCTTCCACCACTCAGCAAATGCGTGCCATGAATTACTAGTGTGGTCGCTGGCACTGCAGACACTGAGCTCCCACCAGCACTCAGGAGGGTTAGTGCCTGCTTTAGTTCTGTGTAGACCATGTCTGTGATTGATATGGAGGCCCAGAAGAGAAATCAGGCCATTTTTATTCCAGTGCAATCCACCTGTACTTTAAGAAACCCAGGGCACCCATGTCTGTATCACCTTTCACTCTCCCGGGCTGTTGGAGTGGCACCCATGGCGGGAAACACCTGGGGTGAACAGAATGTGGTGGACAGCCCCGAGCCTGAGCCCCAAGGTGGGCATTGGCTCAGGAATCTCTTTACTGGTAAATCCCATCTGGGGAGCACTGGGAAGAGTGTGGCCAGTAGGTCAGGGAGGGGATCCTCCCCCTCTCCTCAGTCCTACTGAGGGCACATCTGGAGTGTCCTGTTCTGGGCTCCTTAGTTCAAGAGAGACAAGGAGCTATTGGAGAGGGTCCAGCAGAGGCCACAGAAGTGACGAGGGGTCTGGAGCATCTCTTATGATGAGAGACTGCGGGAGCTGGGCCTGTTTAGTCTGGAGAGGAGACTGAGAGGGATCTCAGTTATACATACAAATATCTCAAAGGTGGATGCCAAGAGGATGGTGCCAGACTCTTTTCAGTGGTACCCAGTGACAGTATGACAAGCAATGGCCATAACTAAAACAAAAGAAGCTTCGCCTCAACATGAGGTAGAACTTTATGTCGAAACATAAAGTTTCGACACTGGAACAGGCTGCCTAGGGAGGTCAGGAAGTCTCCCTGTCTTGACACATTCAAACCCCACCTGGACACATTCCTGCTCCAGGTGACCCTGCTTTGGCAGAGGGGTTGGACTGGGTGATCTCCCAGAGGTCCCTTCCAACCCAAAAATTTCCGTGATTCGGTAAAATTCAACTCAATGGGACGTGGCCATTTTGGTGCGCTTCCAAAAAACCAGCGGGTCTAGGATTTTTATTTCCTTCCAGCTCCTGTCCAACTTGGCGCCCATGGGATGGCACCAGGCTCCCTGCACCTGGCCAGGCAGCAGGGCCTGAGAGAGCAGAGGCGCTGCCTCGGGCTTGGGGCAGTACAGGGAATCGCCACATCTTTGGGAGAAAAATCCCTTCCACTGGGC